>PVKC010012686.1:0-23558 GCA_004027635.1 Crocidura indochinensis
CTTCTCCTCCTTCTTCTCCTCCTCCTCCTCCTCCTCCTCCTCCTCCTTCTTCTTCTTCTTCTTCTTCTTCTTCTTCTTCTTCTTCTTCTTCTTCTTCTTCTTCTTATTCTTATTCTTATTCTTATTCTTCCTCTTCTTCTTCTTCGTTTTTTTGGATCACACCCGGCAGTGCTCAGGGGTTACTCCTGACATTATGCTCAGAAATCGCTACTGGCAGGCTCAGGATGCCGGTATTGGAACCACTGTCCGTCTGCATCCAAGGCCAACACCCTACCTCCATGCTATCTCTCTGGCCCTCCTCTCTTTTCTTCTTTCTCTTCTTCATCTTCTCTTCCTCCTCCTCTCTGTTCTTCCTCTTCGTGTCTTCTTCATCATCATCTTCTTCCTCTTTCTCTTCCTCATTGTCTTCATCATAGCCTTCTTTTTCCTTTTTATACTCCTCCCCATACTCCTCCTTTTCCTCTCTCTCACCTTCTTTCTTTCCTTTTTGGCATAATGGTTTGTAATACTGTTACTGAAGGGGTATGTATCATGCATATCACTTTACTCCCTTTAAGTTCCCAGTTCTTGGGGCCGGGCGGTGGCACTGGAGATAAGGTGCCTGCGTTAACCTAGGACGGACCACGGTTCGACCCCCCAGTTCCCCATATGGTCCCCGTGCCTGCCAGAAGCGACTTCTGAGCGAATAGCCAGGAGTAACCCCTGAGCATCACTGGGTGTGGCCCAAACCCCCCCCCAAAAAAAAGTTCCCAGTTCTTGTCCAGGTAATCATTTTTAACTGTTATACTGACAGAAATATTACTGACTACACTCGCCTCCCCATCATCATTTTTGTCATGTGTATTTTATAGGGATTGCATTGAATCTATACTGGTTTTGAGCAAGATAGTAATTTTGATAACATTGAACCTTCCAAATCATAAACAGTTTCTATTTTCTCATGTCCTCTTTTACATCTTTTTAGCAATGTTTTATAGTTTTTTGGGGGGTTCACCTCTTTTATTAAAACAATTTCTAAGTAATTAATTTTCTGATTCAAAGTTGTTATTTTAAAATACCCGTCTCCTATTTCATTATTTGCATATGGAAAAGATCTATATTTTTAGGTCTGCTCGTTTAATTGAGTTTTAGTAGCTAGTTACCTATCTCTACCACAGTGGATATTTTTTATTAGAAGTTACTTATCATGGTTACAATAGTGTTAATATTTATGAATTGATGTCCATGGTTACTGCATCCCAGTACCATCAAAGTCTTCAAGACTATATGCAACTATGCCACCTTTTGTCTGTCTCATCCTTCCTTTTACCCATCCTCTTACTGATTGGTGAAATGATTATTGTAATCTAAGGCCATGGGTTTGACATCGTTTGATACTGTCCATTCCCTTGATTTGTTTCTCTACATTTCATATATACAGTATGTATACAGTATATGTATATACACATTGAAATCATATATACAGTATGTGTCTTTTTAATTTTGGTTTACTTCTCTAAACATGATGTCCTCTGATACCAATCATACTACAGTGGAGTGGATGACTTAAGATTTTTTCCCTTACAGCTGCATAGTATTCTAGTGTGTAAGTGTGTGTGAATTGCAACTTTTTATATGTAAACTTATTATTGGATATTTGGATTGTTTCCATATCCTGGAAATTGTATAAACATTGTAATGAACAAAATATCATAGTGTTTTTAACTTATTGTGCCCTTTACTTATCACTGAGCATATTAATGCACTGTTAGGTGAAGCGAAAATTCAACTAAGGAAAATTATTCTGTGGTGATGGTAGACTTTATATTTGCAGCAACCATGGACTTCAGTCTCCTAAATTATGTTTCTGTTCAGGGGACTCTTAAAACCGTGCAATCAGCTGACTCACAAACTGTTAGAGCCAGAAGAAATTTTTTTTTCAGATCAAAGCATTTTTATTAAGAGGGGTATGGGGAAATCTTCAGGGGAGGATAAGCCGGTGATCTTGGCGAGCCGGGATCTCCAGGCCCTACGGCCGCAGAAAGCTCCAGAAGAAATTTTGATTAAGAACAATTATCTCAATTTTCAATGTAGGATTGAATAAGTTGCAAGAGAAAATCTGAAAGAAAAAAGGCGTTCAGTTTGCAAGCCTAGCTTTGTTTTCTTTGTTCAACTAAAATCTCAAGTTAGAGAAGGTAATGTAGTGGGAATAATTAGTCACAATGGGAGGTATAAATCCAAAGAGAAAAATAATTCATCAACTTTAAAGCAACTCATTTAAAACTGTGAGTGTGGTTTATTTGACCTGCATTTGGGAGCAAATATTAATGAAGAAGTAAAGGCAGCTTATGGCTTTTTCAGTTCTTTCATTTCCCACTAGATGTCTTTGATAGAAACTAATTATCAATGCTCTTGATTTAATTTGGGGAAAAATTGGATGAAGGTTTTTCTTAGGTCCCATGTCAGTATTCATAACCCAGGAGAACTAAAATTAACCCCTGATCCTTCCACAGCAACTGCTCTAGCCAGTGAAGTCCAAAGAGTCCACTTTAGGAAACAAGAAAAATTATTGTTATTATGGTGATTATTATTTTTTAAATAAAAATTTCTTGTGGGAATGCACAAATATTGGAGAAAATTTTCCCCAGTGCTATAGTTGCTTTTATTAAGCCACTAAGTAGATACCACAAAACTTTCATTAATTGAAACCCAACTAAATTGAATTCATTTTTTTCCCAAGTAGTCTACTTTAATGGAAAAAAAAAGAGTCAAAGGCAAGAAGACAAGATGCTATCTGGAACATATTCTAAAATTACTTTTAATACCATATTTAAGATATATTTTATATATATCAACCATGAATACTTTCTATATTTAGTCTATAGTGCATTATTAATTATTGATCTATATGCCTTCAGTTCTCTCTTTCAGTTTAAAATTGGGATTAAGAATGTGGGCTCTGGGGCCGGAGAGATAACATGGAAGTAAGGCGTTTGCCTTTCATGCAGAAGGATGGCGGTTTGAATCCCGGTGTCCCATATGGTCCCCTGTGCCTGCCGGGGCGATTTCTGAGCATAGAGTCAGGAGTAACCCGAGTGCTGCCGGGTGTGACCCCAAAACAAACAAACAAAAATATGGGCTCTGGGGCTGGAGCAATAGCACAGGGTATAGGGCATTTGCTTTGCAAGTTGCCTTGCATGTTGAACAGGTTTCAATCTCTAGCATCCCATGTAATCCCCCAAGCATCTCCAGGAGTGATCCCTGTGCGCAGAGCCAGGAATAATCTCTGAGCATCATCACCTGTGGCCCAAAACTCAAGAACTAAGCAAGCGAAAAACAATGTGGGTTCTAGGTTTGAACGATTTATGCCTTCAGTTCTCTCTTTTAGTTTAACAATTGAGATTAAAAGTATGGGTTTCTGGGTTTGAATCCTTATACCATCATTTAAATTTTATCACATTATCTGTAGCATGGAAAAATTATTCATACCTTGTCATAGGGTCGTCTAGTTCAGGGTTATTCAACCTTTATCCACCTAAGAACTAGCACCCCTGTGCACACTGCCATTAACTGGCAGTTGTAATCACTGAGGTAGAGCATTGTCCATCAACTTTTCTATGCCTGTGGACCAGCAGTCTTCCATGGAGTAGTGGTTTAAAGCCAAAACTGAATCATGAGGTAGAGCAATGGTTGGTACGGAAGAAATATTTAATAAGTAGTTGCTATATTATTATTGTTAGTTTTATTAATGATACTCAAGGTCTCAAACTCACGGCCCGCGGGCCGTTTCCGGTCCTCCGTACAACATTTTGTGACCCTGTCCTAGAGGAATCTTTTTTTGTTTTGTTTTGTTTTAGTTGTTTGGGTCATGCACCCCAATATTCAAGGCTTACTACTAACTTTGCACTCAAGGATCACCCCGACTTTGCCTCCTGCGGCCCCCAGGTAAATTGAGTTTGAGACCCCTGCTAGATAATACTTTTTCTCCTCGAAACTCATAATTTTAACTCATATATATAAAACTACATATATGTTTATATATATTTAACATATATTTATAAATTTAATTATATATAGCACTCAGATACTTAAGAATACCTGTATTTATTACTATAGCTCTTTGTTATAATATTTAAAAGGATGCTAGACCTTTCTTTCCATTGGTTTTCACCCTTCAGGAACTCAGAGTGTTATTTTAAAGCAGTGTATATTGAGTTCTGCATCTCCTTGAATTTCACTTCTGTAGCCATTGCAATAATGTCCACTAGAGTTCATGATATCACTTTTATTTCTGTCTTCTTCCAGTGTAGCCAGAATCTATTTATTCAGAAAAGTAGGCCTTTGTTGCAAGTGGAATCCATACAGGCCCTGAACTGATTTAAGGCCAGTGACTGATCATCTATATCTTTATCTACCAAGAGACTGCTGTGACATACCTTTTTAGAAAATTCATCACTACTTCTGTAAATCAACCCTATTTTCTTTTTGTCTCAGAGTTCTAAGTCCTCCTTCTCCCCAACTCACCTTCAGTTTCAGTGGTTTGGAGGCATTTATTATTCTCCTACTATGCTTCTTTATATTCTTCGTATGAAAGAGATCATCAGTGTTTTCCCCTCTTCTTTTCACTGACTTTACTTTTCACAATACTTTCCAGATTTATCTAGGGAGCAGCAAGTTGAATTATTTCAGCTTTTCTTTTCTTTTTATTTATTTATTTTTGTTTGTTTGTTTTTGGGTCACACCCAGCAGTGCTCAGGGGTTACTCCTGGCTCTGCATTCAGAATTATTTTAGGCAAATTAACATTTTGAGGCAGATTATAAGAAGTAGAACTGATAGGTTAGATAGAAACTCAATTCCTGGGGCTGGAGAGATAGCATGGAGGTAAGGCGTTTGCCTTTCATGCAGAAGGTCATGGGTTCAAATCCCGGCACCCCATATGGTCCCCTGTGCTTGCCAGGAGCGATTTCTGAGCATGGAGCCAGGAGTAACTCCTGAGCACTGCCGGGTGTGACCCAAAAACCAAAAAAAAAAAAAAAAAAGAAACTCAATTCCTAGTTTTTGAGAAGTCTCCATTTTGTTTCCATTAATAATATTCTTGATTGTTTGCTTTATGTCCTCTATCAAGCATAATATTTCAACAATAAGGAAGATATCTTTACATTTTTGTAAAAAGTGAGAAGGAAAGACGCTAAATTGTTAAGCATAAAGGAGGAAGACTTGACTGGATGAGTTGAGAAATGCTCATTCAGATTGCAGGAACTACTAAAATGAGGAATATTCATCATCAGTAAAGCCGTGTTCTGGAGAGGAAGTAAGAGAACATTGTGTGGAGCTAGAAAATATTGTTATTATGTAGAAAGGGGGAAAAAACAGAGTAATACAGAAAAATCTTTGAAGAGATCAGACCTATGACTCATCAATATAAGTAGATCCAGGGATAACTGAGATTATCTAGGAAAAAATATAGTCTTTTGTTTAATAGAATAGACCTAGTGATATATATAGGAGAACCACAGGTTTTGGAGAGTATTATGCCAGCAGAAATACTGCTAGTTTGAGCTGAGAGAACAAAAAAAAAAAAGAAGACTATAGAAATTTAAAAATTCTATAGGCAGGAAAAGCCTAATAAAGTCCCTGAGCTACAAACGCTTGCTAACTTTCTTCTAAAAACAAGGATGACCCAAAAGGTAAACCTTTGACATCAGTGAGTGTAGTCTCAGGCCACAGAATTTTTTTGTAGGCATTAAAAACTAAGAGCTTTTCCTCTAGATTTAAAAATTATTTAGGATCAGTAATACTTCATTCTTTCCATTTTTTCCTTTTAGGATGAGAATATCTCTAAATAACATCTGATTCAGACTGTCTCCCCATTCAGTTTTTGAGTAGATAACTTGCTTTCTATTTTCATCAATTTATACATGGTAAGGAATTTTGCCTCAGAATTGATCATATCCATAGCTCATTGAAGATGATTTATATAATACTTGAGGTCTTTTTAGCCATTGATAAATGAGATTTTAATTTTGAATTCATGCTATAATTATTTATAGATGTAACTATGTGGGGATAGGGTGAGTGCATTTTGCATGTGCCTGGATGCTTGTATTTAGGAGTCAGTGATAGGCTGAAAAAAGGACACTAAAAATATTGAGGTCAAGTAACCCTTGTAACCTCTAACATTAAGTAAATAGACATTTTCAAGTGTGATTAAGATTCTTGAGATAGGAAGACCACAAGAACTACTATGGAAGAGTAATTTGTAATATATTTGATTAATGTATGATGCCAGGAAGGTGTCGTAAGCAAAGAACTTTGGGAAACTTCAGAAAATAGAACAAGGCAGAGGACAAACCCTCTCCTACATACTCCAGATGGTAGAAGCCCTGCTAACACCTTGACTTTGACTCTATAAAATCAAATAGAATTTCGACTTCTAGCATTGTAAGAGAATGAATTTGTATTGTTTTAGATCACATAATTTATGGTAATTTATTACAGTAGCTATAGGAAACTCACTCAATGTCCAACATGCTTCTTCTTTAGAACTTTTACATATTCCTTTCTCCCCAATACTATTATCCATCTGTCCAACTCCTTTAGAAAGTTCAAATATTTGTTCACATGTTCTCAGTAAAGCTTTCTCCATCAAACCTAGTAAGTTGCTCTCGACTAAACTTACCAGCACCAATGCCTTTTATTTCCCTGCTTTATTTTTACATAGTGCTTACAGCTTTCTAATACTACGTAACTCATTTATTATGTTCATTGTTTATGATCTCACACTGGAATATATGCTTCACAATGGCAGGGACCTTTTGTGTTCATTAATGTATTTAAGTAGCCAAGATAATGCTTGGCACATATTAAGTGTTCCAACAAGTTATTTTAATAAACAATCTAAAGTTTCTATGCAATTGTTTTATTGCCATTTTCAGAAAATGAGTTTGCTTTTGATTTTACAGGAAATGTTTAAATCATCAGAGAATAAACCGTTAGCTTTCTTCAATCACAACTATTTGCTAATCTTTTTCCCTTCCTACAATTTAAAATAAAGTAGTAGCTTCCTTTCTCATTCGAGTTAGATCTCTCCACCAATATTCTTATTTCCACCCACTCCCTGTAATCAGAAAAATTGAACATGAGTTATCCCTACATTATCATTCTTTAGCTTTCTCTTTTTCTTGGCTTTCCTCTATCAAAATCTAAACATGTTCATATTTTTCCCAATCTAAAAACAACAATATTTTCTTGATTCTTGTCCCTTTTCAAATACTTCTTTAAGTTGTTTTTCCTTTTCTGCCAAACATCTTGCCTGAATCGTCATGTTTTTCTCTTGCTGACCATATTACCCGTTCAATTCTCAATCCACTATTATCTGGCTTTCATTCACAATTCTTTTGGGGGGGGGTCCACACCCAGCAGTGCTCAGAAATCGCTCCTGGCAGGTTCAGGGGACCATATGGGATGCCATGATTTGAACCACCGTCCTTCTGCGTGCAAGGCAAATGCTCTACCTCTATACTATCTCTCCAGCCCATCATCCACAATTCTTTAATATATCTGCACAGATTGAAATAGAAAATGATAAATTCTCTGTTAAATTCAGCAGAAACACTGTAGTTCTGATTTTAGATGAACTTTTGGCATCAATAGACAATAATTGCTACATCCTACCTCTTGAAATATATCTTAGTTTTCTTTAATAAGAACTACTTTTTGATTCTATCTTGCTTCTCTATCCCTTCTCTTTCCTTTTTATTTTTTAATTTAATTTAATTTTTTTTGATTTGGGGGCCACACCCAAACCTGATCCAAACATGGGTCAGCAGCATGCAATGTAAATACCATACCTGCTGTGCTATTGTTTTGAGCCTCTTTTTCCTTTTTTTTTTAATTTTTATTTTGACCAAAGTGGATTATAAATCTTTCGAAGTAATATTTTAGACACATAACGACATTGAATCAGGGGCATTCCCACCACTAATATTGTCCTCCCTCCACCCCTGTTCCCAGCATGCATCCCATATTCCCCTCCTTTACCACCAGGCTGCTAGTATATGTGATCCCCTCTGTGTCTAGCAGGTTGTAGACTAGGTATCGATTTGGTTGTCACTGACCTTGGATTTAGTGTTTAAGTCTAATCATTTTTAATCCTACTTGATCATACTATGATCATACAACTGTTTGGTCTTGGTACCCTCCATTATTTCCCCCTCAATTTGTGAGGCAGAACAAGATGGTTCAAGTTATGTGGTTCTGTTTGAAAGAAATAAAATAAAATAATAAAATGGAACAAAAATCAAACAAGCAAAAAATGGGAGGAGTCCTTCTAGAGGCTATAAATATCAATTTGAGAAGAAAGGGAAAAAGGAAGAAAAACATAACAGCAATACTAAAAATTAATAAAAATCAAAATCAGACAAAAAACTCAAAAAGCAACACAGTAATAAAGACAACAACTATACCATAACCATGGTCCTGAAATGAAAACAAAACATTAGTGAAGGGTGGTGTACATTCTATGATTGAAACCCCAGTATGAAAATTTTTGTAAACACAAAAATTAAATAAAATATTAAAAATAAATAAGTAACAAAAAACTAAACCTACCACTAATTCTAACACTAAACCCTAACAATATAGTAAACAATAACCTAAACATAAACCTAACCCTAAACCTAACACTAACCCTAATGCTAACCTTAAAATTAAACCTAAACCTACACTTAATACTAACACAAACCCTAACCCTAATCCTAACCTTAACCATAACTCTATCCATAAACATAAACCCTAAACCCCAACACTTATTCTAAAACCTAAACCTAACCCTAACCTCTACCATAACCCTAAACCTATCCCTAACCCTAACTCTAGCCTAAGCCCTACTCTAGATCTATCTCTAATCCTAGCCCTAACCAAAAAAAGCATTGCTTGATCACATGATGCTAATAATGGCAATTCTATACATTAGATATAAACCAAGAATTAGATTATGAATATATTAACAAGCTTGTGTTATATGCTGTGTTAAATATATTAACAAGCTTGTGTCTACACTGTAATCATTCCCCTACTTAAAATTTTTCTTATGACTTTCAACTTAAAAAATGTTCAGAGTACACTCAGATCTGCAAGCCAATTCTTGACATCTCTTCCTACATTACCACACAAGCTTTTTTCAGTTCCTTGACCCTGCTAAGCTTCTTTCTCAAGGCAGTCACAGGATGCTTCCTCTGTCTAACTTATTCGTCTGGACTGTCACAATATGATCATGATCACTGTCAATTGTCATATGTCATATGGAACCATAAAGCTATCTGAGAAAAGAGAGAAAATGTATTTCCCTTTATAAACATTTTTCATTTGTTTATTTTTTAAAGGTTAATTTCTTTTTCTGAATACTGAAGACAAGTTTTAGGAAACAGTGGGGATACTTTATAAGAAGTATGTTATTAGCTGGTCTTGTCATTCTGTGACTATCATCAAGTGCAATTATACTAAAAGATTAAGACACATTAAGGCTATGAGGCTATCTCATTGTGGTTTTACTTTTTAATATAAATAAAATTGATTTTAAAAAGGTTTTATTAATCAAGGTTCTGTGTTTTACAATACTATTAGTGATGGTTTGCATGCACATAATTGCAATACCACATCCATCACCAATGTACCCACCTCCTTCTCTCAAATCCCCTCTGTTCCAGCCCCACAACACTCCAAAAGGAAAAACACACAAACTCATTTGTGTTGCCTTTGGCCCTTCTTTGCAACCTTGCTGAGTATCTTTAATTGAATATCTCATTGTTATTTTGATGTGTATTTTTTTGTTGGTTAGTGATGAGCATATTTACGGTGTGCTGCTCTTTTTTATGGTATTACCATCCATTGTTAAGTCTAGAAATCTGAATCTTGATAATTTCTTGCAGTTACATAAATCCAGTCAATAATCATCTTTGGGGTCCAGCTTCTAGTTCAGGCCACCCAGTTTTCCCTTTTCACAGATCCAGTGCCAGTATTCTAATTCAGGCCATTGCTAAGTTTCCAAATTGCTGTGCACATTGATGATATTTCCTGACTTCATATTTTCTTGTCTCTCAGTCCTTCATCCTGGAACCCAAATAGCTTCTCTATAAAATAAATGAAATGATAATCCTTCTCACTATATAAAGACTACACTGTTCTTTTGGTGATGGGGAGGCTCAGAAACTTTTTACACCCAAACCATAAATATTAATATTATTATAATTTTAGTAGCAAAACTTTTTTGGGGTGTTTGTTCTTCCTCTAATTTATTTTTCTTAGCATGATTCCTCCAATTCCACCCACCTTGCAGTGAACTGCATAACTGTACCTTTTTCTTTTATAATCACGTAAGATTCCATTCTGAATATATCGAGCAACTTCTTTATCCACTAATTTTTTGTTGGACATTTGGGCTATTTCCATATTCTGACTTTTGTAATGCATATTACAGTGAACTTAAGTGTATACATATATGCATATATATGTATATATATATATATCTTCTCAAATTAATGCTTTTTTTGTTTAGGTTTTGATGCCAAAAGTGGAACCTCTAGGTCTTATGAAAGCTCTATTTTTACATTTTTGAGGAATCTCCACACTGTATTCCATAGAGACTGAATTAGCTAACATTTCCACCAAAAGTGAATGAAGGTTCCTTTTTCACAGCATCTTCACCAATACAAGTTGTTTCTGGTCTTTTGATATCAGCCATTTTACTGGTGTAATAACCTCATTGTTATCTTGGTTCGCATTTACCTGATAACAAGTGGTGATGAACACTTTTTGTTTTGTCTGCTGGCTAACTTTATGTGTTTTTCACAGAGGGGTCTGTTGATCTCTTCTCCCATTTAAAAATGGAATTATTGGGGCCCGGGAGTAGCATGGAGGTAAGGCGTTTGCCTTTCATGCAAAAGGTCATCGGTTCGAATCCTGGTGCCCCATATGGTCCCCCGTGCCTGCCAGGAGCAATTTCTGAGCATGGAGCCAGGAGTAACCCCTGAGCACTGCCGGGTGTGACCCATAAAAAAATAAAAATAAAAATAAATGGAATTATTGATATTGTTGAGTTTTGTCAGCACTATGTTTATATAGGATAGACATTCTTTTCTTTTTCATGATAGTTTTTATTGAAGCTTATTAAGAAAAATATGAGGGAAGAGAGAGAAATACATGTTTGTGAAAGAACACAGACTTCTCCAGAGTGGAAATAAGCCAAGAAACAGACAAACAAGCAAGACACATGTTTAATGGAGAATGCAGACTTGAAGAGCAAGTGGCTTTTTGACCCTTTATCTGATATATTGTGTGTATTTATTTCCTCCCATTTAGTAGAGTGTCTTTATTTTAGTCTGAGTTCCTTATGTTCTGAAAAAAACTAAATTTGATTTAGCCTCATTAAAATTTATTGTTATTTTTGACAATGGGATCAATCATTGAAGATGCCTCTGAAGGCCACATCCTGGAAATCTGCCTATACCTTGTATGCATTCTTATTTTGTCTCGAGATCTTTAATCCATTTTGAATTAGTTTTTGTGAATTAGTTTTGTTTCATTTTTCTATTTGGCTATCTAGTTACCCCAACACCATTTGTTGAAGAGCTTTAGATGAACAAAGATTAACAAATTCTTTGTCAAATATTAACTGTCCATAAGTCTGAGGATTTATCTCTGGAATCTTAATTCTGTTCCATTTGTCTGAGATTCTATAGGGAATTGGCAGTGTTGAACAATGACAAACCTTGGCATTGAATTAAAAATTTATTAATAAACAGTGTTGTGGAGAAAATATTGGACCAGAGGTGGCATAGGGAAAGTGATGAAGGGTCATGGGACTTTGGTAATGGTGGGATACATCAGAGTTACACATTATTTGTCAAATACATTGTAAATTTAATAAAAATTAATGTAGCATTTGTATATCAATATGTAGCTTTGTATATCTATGTCATAAAATTTAACAGTATTATCACCATGTTACCTAAGTTATAATAAAATTTAAAACTAACAAAGTCAGGACCAGAACAATAGTACCATACGTATGGTGTTTGTTTTGCATATAGCCAACCTGGGTTAGAGACCAGGCAATCAATATGATCTCCTGAGCCACACCAGAAGTAATGCACAGTCAGGAATAATCCCTGAGCACTTTAGATATGGTCCATAAATACACAAATATTCTGAAAAAGACTAAAATGTTGAACAATGTTAACAAACATTTTACATATTTTATTTCTCTATTCATATTATATTTCAATATTCTGATTTTGCATTATTTGACTCACCTTCAGCTCATATGTAATTTGTTTGCTTCCCCTACTTTTTTCATATTTAACTTCTATTATAGACTTCACCTTAAATATTGTCCTCTGGAAAATCTTTCCTAGGCTTAAATCCAACTTTGTGGCTTTTTATCATCCTGTCTTGCTTGATCTTAGTGTGCATTACACCATCTATTTTTTCATGTTTCTTCATTAAATTTCTTCATACATAGTTCTCTTTCAAATACTGATAAAAGGGGCCAGAGAGATAGAATGGAGGTTGGGTATTTGCTTTGCATGTAGAAGAATGGTGGTTCAAATCCCAGCCTGGCAGGAGCAATTTCTGAGCATAAAGTCAGGAGTAACTCCTGAGTGCCACCGGGTGTGACCCTCCCCGGAAAACAAAACAAAAAACAAAAACAAAATCAAATACGGATAGAAAAAAGAAAGATGAGTTACTGGATGACCTACTAAATATTTTTGTTTTGTTTTATTTTGAGGTCACACCAAGCAATGCTAAGGAGTTATTCCTGAATCTGTACTCAGGAATTATTCCTGGAGATGCTTAGAAGACCATATTGAGTAGTGGGGATCAAACCTGATTTGGCTGCATACAAAACACTATACTATCACTCTGGTTCCTGGATAAAATGTTTTATTCTATAATATCTCTCTGATTTTCCAACCTTGGATAATAGATGCTCATTTCTGGTCTAATTAAAAGTTATAACTTTTCCAGTGGGCATGTTCCATTGCTTGATGATTATGGATTCTGAAGTCTCCTTTAAATGCATAGTATGTATGGGGTTGGGGAACACACTAATTAAGTCTTCTGGCAATATATAAATAGCGTAAAATGCCATTTCTGGGCTTTATTAGCATACCTTCTATTCATTCTACAGCATTTTCTTATTTTCCCCAGAATATTTTGTTGGTTAGGACTACAGGCTACTGCAGGGCGCTTGCCTTGCACTTAGCCAACCTAGTTTCGATTCCTAGCACTCATATGGTCCTCCAAGGACTTTCAGGAGTGATCCTGAGCAAAGAGTATGTCTTGAGCATTGCGAGGTGCCTCCTCTCCTCTCCAGAAAGTCAAAAGAAACAAGAGTATTTGGTTGGGTCGGGTGATTACTATTCATTTGAAAGCATTTCTTTGACTAATGCTCTCCTAAAATCCTTCTCCCCCTGGTCGACCCACCTTCCTAGAGAATATTGTGTCCATTAATTGTCAAATGCATTGACATCTGTGTGAGGTTACTGAACTGAGAACTTACATAGAAGAGTCTAGTAACATATGTAAAGTTTGGGGTTTCTTTCCCTTCTCTCTAAAGGAAGTCATGTAAGTTGCAGGACCTTTGTATTCTGGTGCTTCCTGGTAGGCTTATTTACCTGACCTCAGTAAAAAAAATGAGATATGTTTCATATGTGAATCGTCTAGGTGACTTAACATATTTTATTTTACATATAAAGCTTAGGAAAGATGTCAAAAATATCTTGTAAGAATCTTTTTAAAAGGTTTGCTATTTTTATCCCTTCATTAGCTAAAGCCACAAATATTAAAGTTTTCAGATGGTGCCTTGATATCTTTATTATATGAATCAGTTATTGTTCTAGGCCCTCAGGGTTTAATGAGTTGGAAAGAGCTTCTGCACTAAATGGCCTCCATTTTTGTCAAGTATTAGTTTTTATTTGATTTTACTCATTATCCAATATCTTTTCTGGATTCTGTGCTTCCTTTTCCATTTTATCCCTGTTATTGTCTGTGTCAGATGAACTGCCTTAAATGTAGTGTTGACTGAGAATCCAGAAGACCAAAGCTAATTTTGCTAGCTGCAGAAGGTCAGTGATTTCTGTGCAAGGAAACGCCTTTGTCTGTTTATTATAGCTGGAGAGTTATGTGTATTCAGTTCAGATGAACTTATTTCCCTACCTACTCTTGCTTTATGACTGATATTATTGTGTACTCATTAAAAGATATTAGATCATCTTGTTCTTTCTCTGTTCCTCTTCTTAACCCAGGATAAGAAGGAACCAATCGGGTCATTGTGTTATTTTCAGTGATTGAATAAGTGAGGTTTTTTTCAAGGAGTTTGGTCATAGTGTCCTGGGAATGGTTCCCATCTCTGAAGTAGAACACAAGGGGGAAACTGACCTATTATTTAGAGACTGGTAACAATACAATATTGCAGTCATACTTCATACAGAAGATCCAAGAGAGCAGGTGGTGAGGGTGGGTGTGGGTCAAGGATTGATACAAAGGGAGAATAAAATTATGGACATTCCTGCAGTATTTGTCAAAGATTCATCTTGACCTTTCCAATTTTTCTCTTTCTGGCCTTGAAAACCTAAAAAGAAAAGTCATCTATATTTTCCAGAATATATTCTTATGATAGTAATTAAAAAGAAATTGGAAAAAGTAGACTGTCTTTAATCATAGTTATAACATCATAGATGTAGGTATGTAAAAGACCTTAAAGAGTTAACTACATGCTCCAAACCTAACATTAAAAATTATAGTTTATCTTTTTGCAAGAAATACGAAATATTTTAAAGTAGCCCATGCCAGTTTTAGGCAGTGTCACAATGAGATATTGTTGTAAGAAATATGATATTCTGTAGTTTTCACCTATTTTCTTTGTCTAATAGAATAATTCCCATACTTCTTTGCATGCAAAACTAATGTTTGTGGGTAAATACTTATGGCATTTACATATTGTAATTATGAAAATGTGCTAAGTTTTCAAGGTTTGGTTTATTTAGTTGATTACAAGTCTCTTAATTGTGCTAGTCATTCTTCTCCAAGGAGGGTTCCATTTCTCAAAACTTCTCCATCTGAAATTCACCTGGATTAACAGCACAAAGGAAATTAGACACTCACTACCATTTGGCAAACATATCTCTAATAGAGCTTAGAATTATGTTATCTTTTAGATTAATAATTATGTTATATTTTAGATTAATAATGAAAGCTACTTGTCTCTGCTACATTACTCTGTGTGTGTGTATAAGCATATTGGCTTTATTTAATTTTGAAATGAGGTGATTTTTCATTAATTAGTTAAAGACCATGTATTACATCATTGCTCAAAATACATTTTTACAAGACCAATTCAATCAACAATATAAAATTCCCTCTACCATTGTCCCCAAATTCCCACCCATTCCCAAATCTATACCCTTGACTTTTGGGCTTTACCCAGTGGTGCTCAGAGTTATTCTTGGCTCTTCACTCAGAAATCACTCCTGGAAAGCTAGAGGGACCACATGGAATACTGGGAATAGAACCTGGTTCTATCCTGCAAAAATATCTTTTATTTTTCTTAAAACTCATAAATGAGTGAGACTATATCTCTTTCCCTCTGACTTATTTCACTCAGCATAATAATTCCATTTACATCCATGTATAGGAAAATTTCATGACTTCATTTATCTTGATGGTTGCATAATATTCCATTGTGTATATGTACCACAGTTTCTTTAGCCATTCATCAGTTGAAGGGCATCTTGGTTGTTTCCAGAGTCTGGCTATTGTAAATAGCACTGCAATGAATATAGGAGTGAGGAAGGGATTTTTGTATTGTGTTTTTGTGTTCCTAGGGTATATCCCTAGGAGTGATATAGCTGGATCATATGGGAGCTCAGTTTCCAGTTTACAGGGTCAGTTTTAATTGAATAAAATTTGCTTAGAAATATGTGAGAGGAGAGAAAGAGGAAAATGTGTTAAAGAGAGAATACAAAGTTCTCTAGAGTGGAAATAAGTTAGCAAAGTAATAGAGACAAGTAAACACGATACATGTTCAAGGAGGAACATGGGCTTGAAGAGAAGCTGGAATTGTTTCTTGAATATATCAAACTTGAATTGCCTAGGATATGTGACAGGGGTCTTGGTACTACAGTATAAGAAGAAAAACAGAATTGGCTATAGTTTTTAGATGATACACAACAAACCAGGACAGAAGTCCCCTTCAGCCTCTTCACATGTCAAATATGCAAGAGTTGGCTTTTAAATTTCCTCCTCAGGAAGGGAAGCAAAACACTGAAGGCTATAACTGTAAGTTGAAATTTGGAAACTTTTCCTGGGGAGAAGGGTGCCAAGAAAAGGATCTGAAGAGTCTCCTGGGGGTCAGTCCTAATAAGCGCCAAGGGATGAGATAAGAGAGATTGTACTCTTGCATGTTTTACTAACCACAACAGAAGACAGATCAAGAGACTGAAAGGCAAATTATTTCTGGTGGTCTAATCATGAAAAATGGTGGAAGGAGGTTTTTAATAACTTAAGGCAAGGTTTTCCTGGCTTCAACTCCTTTGATGTTTTCAAGTTGCTAAAGGGGATGTTCATCAATGTGCACTTGGGGCATATTTTCTCATTGGAAATCTATTCAAGTTGGCCCATTGTCTCAGGCTGAAATGTGGGGACCAAAATCTGTTATCTGTCTTTCCTTCTTCCTTGTCATTTGCTAATTTAATAAGCTTACCATCATTGTCCTCATCTAAGTCACCACAAATGTTTAGCAGAGCAGTCCAAGGACAAATAGTTCTATGGTCACGATATAAAAACCTCCCCTCAGGTTGATAGCCATCTGCTAATCACAACACTTGGTGGATAGAATTCCAAGTGCTGACTAATCTATCTAATGGTACCAGCATTGAGTTCAGATTACTAAATCCTGTAGCAAAGGACTTGGTCTACAGAACTTGTCAAATACCTTGCTGAATTGTAATTTATTACATCTTGTATTTCTTTATGCCAAGAACATAATGAGGTTTATACTGGCATGATTAACCCATACATCACTACATAATCATCACCATTACACGAACATCTATTCATCTATATTCTGTGTGTCAAAATCTTGAACCTAAGACAGTTTAATTAATAAGTAATTTTTAACTAATATTGGCATACCCCTCCCAAAAAGCTTCACAAAATGGTGGCACTAGATTTATGTTATCTCTCCCCCAACTTCCTGCCTAATCTCACCTGGATGGTAAGTCTGTATTGGTAATTAAGGGATTGCCTAGGGGAAGGAAGAGAGAGAGAGAGAGATGGGACACAGGAAGGGTGCCTGCAGGGCTGCTGATGGAGGCTGCTTAATAAAGCTTAGCTTCAAGGCCATTGAGAAATATGAACATGATGATTAGGGCCTTGTAATAAAGCTGGATATCTCCTAAAACTTCAACTGACTGCCTGTGGATCACTTATTTGTTGTCACCCTGAAGGGGCTGCAGACTCCAGGCCAAGCTGAGAAAGGCTTCACCATCATTCATCCACAATTCTAAACCTTTATAATTAATAATGTATAATTAATACAACATATTGGTGTCTGAACAGGGACAAAGGACTTGAACCGTGGACCCAAGAAGACCTCAGCAATGATGGTGAGTGTCCTGGCCTTGTGATTAATCTTGGCTCTCTTTAGCTGTAGTGAGAATGGAGAATCCAAAAGGTTAGACCACATGGTGCCTGATCTAAACATGCTGGGGACCCTTTCAGGCAGCAGAGTGGGCAGTAAAGCAGAGAGAGATTTGAGCAGCTCCCCCAAAGGTCTAGACACCAGCCATTTCTTCTATAAAAAGTGCTTTTTTTTTCTGAAGACCTCGGTCTCCCAATTTGCATAAATTTATAGGGGCCACTGATTGGAAAAAGACCAGAAAAAGGGGCTTCATTGATGGCAGACTGACATTAGGAAGATGACCAACAGCCCCTAACATAAATTCTGTCTCTGGAACTATAAGACTTTCAGACTCAAATGACCTCAACTGCTCCAAATTTCCCAGACAGGCAAATGGGATCTATGCAGCAACTCCAGCCCAGAACATGGGGTTCCGAGAAGCTAAAGAGCCACATGGCCAACCCAGGCACTCTGGAGAGATGGCCACAGTTTACTGGCATCTGGACACCAAGATGATGAAGAAAAAGGAGGAGAACAGAAGTCCAATAAAGCCCAACAAATAAGCTGATTTTTAAAAACCTCTGCATCTAAAATGTTTCAGGTTAATCTTTTGACCCTATTTGCATTGGTCATTGTCTTGCTGGTTTAAATGTGTTTTATAGAGGTATATATTTTTTTGCTAATTAATATTTTCCAATTACTATGATGTTTTATTGTGTACTTTTATTTGGCAGTCTGTTTTCAAACTGTATTTTCTGCAGAAATGTTCTTATAATTTTGTTTAGAGAAATTTTTTGGGTCACACCCGGCAGTGCTCAGGGGTTACTCCTGGCTCCATGCTCAGAAATTGCTCCTGGCAGGCACGGGGGACCATATGGGACACTGGGATTCGAACCGATGACCTTTTGTATGAAAGGCAAACGCCTTACCTCCATGCTATCTCCCGGGCCCCTGTTTAGAGAAGTTTATGGAAAGGAGCTAGGATTAAGTTCCAGACATATAATAGTGCTTGATGAAATAGTGTTAAGAATTTCAAACTACAAGTGTATCTGCAGAAAAGTTCTGTTTTTGCTCAGAGAAGTCTAGGTAAAAATGTTGTGATATGTATATGTTATGCAAAAGGCTGATATTTTAATCATATACTTTAAACTTTGTTGCTTTGGGTTTTATTAGAATTCCCGCCTTTGGTGGAGGTCACAAAAGCTAACCTTTGATCATTTCTTTTATTTAAATAAAAAAAGGGGAACTGTTACCCCTCTGCCAGCTTCCTGCTTCATCTCACTTGGATGGTGAGACTCACCCACAGTTGGAAGGGGTCTGTGGTTGGTAATTAGGGGTTGCCTGGGGTAGGGAGAGAGAGATCGGACACTGGAAGGGTGCTTGCAGGGCAGCTGATGGAGGCTGCTTAATAAAGTTTAGCTTAGAAGCTATGTGAGAAATATGAATATGGTGATTAGGGCCTTATAATAAAGCTGATATCTCCTCAAACTTCACCAACTGCCTGTGGATCATTTATTTGTTGTCACCCTGAAGGGGCTGCAGGCACTGGATCAAGCTGAGAAGGCCTCACCACCATCCATATACAACACTCGGGCTATATAATTAATAATTAATACAACAACTTATTTTGAAAAAAATTGCATAAATATGCAAGCCCCAAGGGTCCAAAAATGCTATTTCAAAAAAGATGTTTGCTTCCCTATATTTCTTGCAGCATGGTTCACAATAGTCAAAATCTGGAAATGACTGAGCATGAAAAACTTCTGGAGGAAGAAATTGGTATACATAAACTTCTGAATACTAATTAGCTATAAGAAAAAAATGAATCACGCAATTTGCCACTATATCAATGGAACTAGAGGGTATAATGTTGAGTGAAGCTAGTGAAAAGGAGAGGGACAGATGCAAAGTGATCTCTCCCATATGTGGGATATAAAGAAATGCAGTAAAAGAATAGCAAATTGTCAAAGACAACATAATGGGGCCAAAGTGACAGTATAGCAGGTAGAAAGCTTGCCTTGCATATGGCTGATCCAGGTTCATGAGCTCCTAGTAAATCCTGAACACTGTGGTCTAACTCCTCCCCCACTAAACATACAATTATTTAATCTGAGGACTGGTCTACAGAACTGAGTTTACAAAAGGAGATGGGCAGAAGGTTAGGGGGAGGATCCCTGAGACAATGGTGAAGGAAGGAGAACATTCTGATGGGGGATGTGTGCTGGAATGTTGTTAAGTGTGACATTCTGTCATTAACAGAATTGTAAATCATAGAGCTTCAAAAGCAAAAAATTTTTAAACTCTGCAATGATCATGTGGTGAAATTTGGGGTAGTCTTAGTGAACCCATATTGAATCTTGATGATCACTATTTTCCTTTCAAATATACCAACAAACCATTTCTTTTAAAATCCAATTTGAAATTATTATAGAGGATCATCAAATACATTTTAGGTATTTTTTTAGCTTTATATAGACTTTTATTGACTAAAAAGCATAAAGGAGAACCCGTGAGTACAGTTAGTATAGCAAAGGCTGCAAAGATCATATATGACTGGCACATTCCAGATTCTGGTTCTTCAGGTTCAGATTCACACACGACATAGGTTGCAATTTCTGGAGGATATAAATAAAGGGGATTTTTTTCAACCTAGACATTCTCTATGTTAAATAAAAATAAAATATGTTAGGAAATATTTAAACAAAAATAGTTTTTTTTTAAATGTTCATTTTAAAGAACCTACAGCATTGGCAAAAATAATTTTGTCTTAATTAGAATAAGTATTTCAACTGTTGACAAATATTTAGAGAGCATCTGGATATAATCTGATTAGCATCTGCTGTAAGTCAGTAGATGCTATCTTTTCAGTTCTCTGCTGAAGTACAGGCAGAAACTTAGACTCATTCAAACTATCTTAGTGTTGACATACATCAGTTCTTGGGTCAAGGTATCTGGACTTCCCATTATCCAATGTTTTTTCCAAAGTTCATCTGGTCAGAGAGCACCATCCTAAATTCTCAAGGTCTCACTTTAATTGAAGTAGAAAACCAATGTGAGTACACTGGTTGTTTAGAGAATCTTTACATGCTTCTTTTCTACTTTCCCCTGTTTACATTAAAGAAGCATGGAACGCATCTCATACATGTAGAGAAGAAAAAGTATCAATATTTGAGAAGTCTCTCCTTATACCAGCTGTGTTGGTTTAGGTAGTCCTCTGATCACCTTCGATTTTCATCCTCAAATAAACTTGTGTGGTGCATCCTTGTTAATTGCCTTTCTATTCTGCTTTATATTTTTCACCTTTAAAGCAAAATTGCACAAGAAAATGATTCCATAAGTTGTTTTATTTTTATTTGGTTTTGGTTTCAAAGGAAATAAAGTTGTTGTCTAAAGTATGAAAAAATAGATATAAGTTATTACTTATTGATGGCTAACTAGATGACTGTTTTGGATGGATTTGATGCGATACATACAAGACTCATAACTTTTTTTTTTTTTTTTGGTTTTTGGGTCACACCCGGCAGTGCTCAGGGGTTACTCCTGGCTCCATGCTCAGAAATTGCTTCCTGGCCGGCACGGGGGACCATATGGGGCACTGGGATTCGAACCGATGACCTTTTGCATGAAAGGCAAACGCCTTACCTCCATGCTATCTCCCGGGCCCCAAGACTCATAACTTTTTATGATGTTTGACTCAGAGTCCTTTTAACCTATTTAAGTTCAGTCCTAGTTAAATAAAAGTAGGTTAAAGATTTTGGCAGTGACCACTAATCGTGTCTATGACACAAGAGTCTCATGAGGAAACCTACAAGAATCACACTTATCAGCTTCTTATTTCAAACCATGGGGGACGGGGTGGATATATGGACCCATGAAGAATGGGAACAGAGAGTGCTATGACTAACAGGGTGAGTTTGGCTTTTGAGGATGACATTAAAACTGGATAATGTGTCAGTAGGACAGAAAGTTCAGGGAAGAGAGAACAATCAGCTGGTGTAAAGATGGGAAAGAGCCTGGTACAATCAAGGAAATGAAACCATACCGATTAGGTGGAATGAATGGAGAATGAGTGTAAGAGGGGAAAAAAGTAGGACTTGAGGTGATGGAGACAGGAGGCAGTGCCATGTCGCACGGACATTTTAGGTCTTAAATAAGAAGTATAATATTAGGCTCAGAGACATAGCAGAGCAGGAAGGGGGTTTTCCCAACATCCCATTTGGTCCTCTGAGTCCTGCAAGGAGTGATCACTGAGTGCAGAGATAGAAATACGCTCTGAACACTTCTGGGTATGGTCCAAAATACAAAAGAGAGGGGAAAATAACACCTTGTGGTCTTCTTATTCTATGCTTTAAACCCTTATTAAGTGTGCTCATGGGGGGGGGGGGGTTGATGGTATGGAAATTTAAAACAATTGTTTGTAGGAAGCATTGACTCATCGTGGATGCAGGAAAACCAGTCAGTAAATATGGAATCAGATGCAGTCTGCCCTTAACCATTTTCATCTCCTGTTTTATAACTGAGTTTGTATAACTTAAATTGGTGACGTGACTGCATCTTAACTCCTTGCAGTGAGGCCTGAACAATGTATAGTATACAATGAATAAGTAAAAATTTGGGATGAACCTTCTGAAAGTTCTTTGAGAGGAACTGGCTCTGCTGGGGAATGACTCTGCCCAGTACCTCTATCCCCGGGGACATCGGGGAGCGCCCTGGGCTGGGCTTCTGCTCCCTGGCGACCTTATGGTGCCGAGTCAGCCTCAGGGGCACTAAGCCTATATGGGTCGGGCGGGTGTGTGTATGAGGATCCCAGTTAGTGTCTTAACAGGACCAGTGGCAGTGCCCGCTTCAGTTCCTTCAGTTCTCGCCACAGCTCTGCAGCCAGCGCTGGCTCCCCAACAGGGTCAGTGGGGGTGACCTCCTAGCATAGTGGGCACGAGTGTTCCAGAAATCCTCCCAAGATGTGCTCGTAACTGCAATCCTTTCATACTTCTACCAGGTGTGCAGAGCTCAGGCTTATAGGTCAGGGGGTCACCCAACCCACAGGCTTCACCTTTGGAAAGTCAATTGTAGGTGCTACTAATCCTGCCAACATCACCAATTTCTCTGATTCCACAGAAGCCACCGGTTCCGCTGTGTCTGCCAAGGTCATTCATTCCTGTGTCTGCCGAGTCTAATCATGTTGCTGTTTCTGCCGAGTCTATCCAGGCTGCTGGTTCCACTTTGGCCGCCCAAGCTGTGGTGTCTGCAGAGGCCACCCAACCCTCTGGATTTGTACTCTGCCACTTGACTTGCCAAAACCATTAATGGTGTTGGCCTTGCTGAGCTTAATGTTCATGGAAATGCCAAGACTAGCCACACTTCCAGACCTGCTATTGATGCTGTTCTGGGTATTGCCAAGGCAGTTGCTGTTACTGGTATCACCAACACTGCCTCTGATGATAACATCACTGATGCCCCTGGATCCACCGAGACCTCCAAGATCTCCAAGGGCACTGAATCCTCTGAGGCCACTCAAGTTGCTGGGTTCATTGGATCTGCTGAGGCCACCCAAGCCACTGTGTCCTCCAACGCCACCCAATCCACTGGGTACACCAAGGCCACCAAAGCTGCTGGGTCCACCAATGCCACCCGTGCAGCTAGATCTGCGGGGTCCACTGTGTCTGTCAAGACCATCTAAGCCATTACTTTCCCCAACTTTCAACTGTACTATAAAGCAATAATTATCAAAACAGCATGGTATTGGAATAAAGACAGACCTTCGGATCAGTGGAATAGGCTTGAATTCTCAGATATTGTCCCCCAGACATACAAGTACCTAATTTTTGACAAAGGAGCAAGAAATCCTAAGTGGAATAGGGAAAGCCTCTTCAACAAGTGGTGCTGGCAGAACTGGTTAGC
>PVKC010012687.1:0-23623 GCA_004027635.1 Crocidura indochinensis
TCTCTCTCTTTCCTCTTTCCCTTTCTCCTCTCCCTTCTTTCCTCTCCTTCCCTCTTCCTCTCTCCACTCTGTCCACATCTCCTTCCCCTCTTCACCTTCACCCCCTTTCTTATAACCATTATCTCTTACTCCCTGTTTCTCTCTTTCCCTCTCTCTCCCTTTATCTCTCTTCTCTCCCTCTCTTCATTCACTCTTCTTCTTGTTCTTCTCTCCCTCCTTCTTTCTCTCCTCTCCCTTCTCCACTCCTTCCCAGGATCATTTTCTCTGTTCTATTTTGAGCTCAAGGCATAGTTCTTTGATTCCATTTGTCAGCCACAGACTCATATCCAGTTGAAAGCATCCCAACCCTCCTGCCACAGTGCCTGTGATCTTGTGGTCACTGGAGCCTCTGACCACACCAGTCTGTTGATTTGTGGCTTCTCTGTTGTTTTAGCTCTTGGTGTTACCAGAGAGAGAAAACCTCAAATGTGGGAAGAATGCTGAAGGGTGAACCAGTGAGGACAAAGACGATTGTCCCCCATTGGATTTTTTGGCCTCTGCCCTGTTGAATCCATGATTGCTGGAGCATTGGATCCTTTTCGTATCATGGGCTAGACATCTGCACTTGGGACACCTTTTCCCAGCTCGTTCTCTCATGCTCCTTATTGTTTTCTCTTTTTAACTTCTGTTATCTTCTTTCACCTTTTGTAATAACAAGTTATATCACCTTTTAGCTTATGAAAGTGGCATCTGCTTGACTTAAATAGAATATCTTTTAAAAATAGAAAAATAGAAAGATGCTGATGATCTGTAAGACTGTCACTCATTAGTAGCCATTGTATTTCATTCATTTTATTTATATAATATGTTTTACACAATTATTGTGTGAATTTTTTTTGTTTACTAGAAATGCAGATGAATTTGAAAGCCAATATCCCTGGTCCTTTAGATTTTTATCTAGTGGAATCACAAATACTGAAAAATCTAAGACACAATTTAAAATATATTTATTTATTTTTAGTTTTGGGTCACACCTGGTAATGCTTGGGGGTTGCTCTTATATCTGTACTCAAGAATCACTCATTGCAGGGCTCAAAGGCCCATATGGAATACAAGGGATTGAAAGCAGGTGCACTGCATGCAAAGCAAGTGCCCTACCCACTGTGCTGTCACTCTGTCCCAAGTATATAATTTTAAACTGTATAAATGTATAACACTTAATCATGTTCTTTTATTGGGAATTTGTGGAACATTGCCTTCTGCTAGTAGTAGTCAGCTTTATTAAATCAAACTAGACTTTTATTTAAAAATCACTTTATTATATATTTATAATATTATTAGAAATAAAGATATTTATATTTTTGTACCCATATCTTTTTCCCCTTCAGATAACTTTTTTCCTTTTTTTAAAGTTTTGGTCATATCCATCAGTGTTCAGGGCTTACTCCTGACTCTGTGCTCAGGAATTATCCCTGGTAGGGTTTAGGGGGCTATCTAGGAGTACCAGGGATCAAACATGGTCAACACAAGGCAAGTGCCTTGTTTGCTGTACTATCTCCCTAGTTTCCCTCTAGGTAAATTTCCTAAAGGGGGTTTTCCAGGTCAAAGACTGAATAATTTAATACTGGATACACATTTTTCTATCTGTTTTTTGAGAGTCCTCCTTAGTTCCACTTATGTCCCCACCCTTCCACTATGTAATACATTGCAAACTTTCATTAGTTGAGCTACATTTGATTACATTTCATAGAGATTTTTTTAAATGAAAGGTTCTCTTGTTCTGCTTATAAAAAGGCAGTAAATGTTTGTTGTAAAAGCAACATTCAAACAGCAAACTAAATAAATCCACACTGTACAGACCCGAGAATTAAAGTAAGGCCAGTGCAGTTGTGGCATTCTGAGAGAAGCACAGGCATACATCCTTTCCAGCTTACTTTTTCTTCTATAAATTTATTATTTTAAAAATTTTAAGCTTTGTGATGTACAATACTGTCACTGGTAGGGTTTTGTGGGTACAACATTCTATCACCACATCCTCCACCCAAGTGTCTGCTTTCCTCCTCCCATAGTCCTAGTTTCCTTTCTTTATCCTACAATCCTCATCCCCACTTAGTTCTACATAAATGTTCTCAGATTCTGTTGCCTTTGAACATTTGATGTGCCCCTACTATGTCTCTTTGTCCCATGTATGAGAGAGATAATTCCATATCTATCCCTCTTCCGACTAACTTCACTTAGCACAATACTGTCAGATTCATCTGGGTAGGAGAAAATTGCATGATTTCATCTTGTCTTATTGCCAAGTAGTATTCTATTATAGATTTAAAGAAATACATTTTTCTTTACCCAGTCACTGTCCTGGGACATTCAGGTTGTTACGAGATTTTGGCTATTGTGAAAATGAACATAGGAGAGCAAATGTCTTTTTTGAATAGTGTTTTTGGGTGCTTGGGGTAGATGCCAAGAAGTGGAATTGCTGAATCATAAAATCTCAGTTCTTAGGGTCTTTGTTTGTTTTTAGAAAAGTAAGGCTGGATAAGTTGACATTCCCACCAGCAGCAAATGCGGATCTCTTCCCCTCCTTCATCATGCTAACATTGGTTGATTCTGAACAAGAAAACAACTCCATCAAAAAATTGGGTAGAGGGAGGAAGAGATAAACAGAAACTTTCCTATAAGGAGATATAAGGTCAAGAGGTATATATAAAAAATGCTCTGCATCGTTGAATATCATTGACTCTCATTGATAATCCATGGTGCAGAGCTAATTTTTTGTTTTCTTGTCCAGGTTTATTCATGCTTTATGCACCTTAGAAATGAATGTTTTTGTCTGAGTGTTATTGTGGAAGAACCAGCACATACTAATGAACTGTTGTGACCTACCACAGTGGACTCTTGCTGAGTTCTGGGCCATTATTCTCATTCTCACCATTCCTTACCTGACCTGGCATCATGTGGAAAATGATGGGTTGGTGGAACCAATTTATATATGTTTCTCTCTATAAGACTTTCTTAGATTCAGTAGAGCTACTTACAGGCTAGAGCATTCTTTGTTGAGGAGGCGCTCCTGTGCATTGTAGGGGATTAGGGAGCATCTTGGTTTTGGCCCACCAGTACCGTCCCAGCCATACCAATTAACAATGTCTATGAGGGGCTAGAAAAATAGTACAATGGGTAAGGTGCTTGTCTTGCATACAGCCAACCCCAATTTGATCCTAATTATCCCAGACGGTCTTCCAGGCACCACCAGGGGTAACAGTTGAGCATCACCAAGTGTGGCCCTCCCCTAAAAATGTTTCTTAGAATAGCCAAATGTTTATCTTCTGGAAATACCTCTAACTTTATATCTAGTGAATATAAAACCAGGCCAAAATCTGTGGTGTGTGTGTGTGTGTGTGTGTGTGTGTGTGTGTGTGTGTGTGTATAGAGTGAGAAGACAAGGTAGATACAGAAACAGCAGGGCTGATAGGGAAGCAATACCCCCTGGATCCTCACCGGATGCTTCCTACAGGGAGTTTCAGAAAAGGTATTAATAAGGACAATACTCCGAGTCACATTTAAGTATCACGTGCCCATTCATGGTCAGTGGGTCCAAAAACAAATTTCCTTTGGCATAGGCTGTTTACAGACATGGTGATAAATGTTTGAATGAGCTTTTTATTATAAACATATTTACCACCTTTTTCATAAGCCCTGTAGAATAAGAAAAGGCAGAAATAAGGGAATAGTTTGCAAAGGGCTTCAAATGGTCCCTCCCTTGGGTAAATAGACCCCTGGTTTGAGGGCTTCTTTGCTACCAATGTGGGTTGTGCTGTTTAAAGCTGCCTTTGTTCAGAACAAGAGTCAGCCTGGTGGTGTTTTTGTAAACACATCCTTTCACTCTGTTGCTTTTGAATGTTGTTGATAAAATGACGCATGGGGGTTAGTTATAAAGCAGAATGGAAGTGCCAGAAGGGTGACGTTGGGCTTGGAAATGTGTGCTGAGTCCCAGCATGACACCCATGGGTGAGGCCATTTTCTTAATCTGAATGAGGATAGGGAGGGGGGTGGCAAGCACAAGGGGGTTTTTTTCCACCATCAATAGAATGGAGGCTGCATCAATAGAATGGAGTCCTTATGTGGAAGCAAGGAGCACCTGTGGATCTTGTGGTGATGGGGAACATCAGTCTATGTCTTTGGGGGCCTCTTGGCATAGCAAGAGTTTGTTTTGCAGCAGAAATAGTACCAAGTTCTAAGCATGGCAGGAAATAGTTTGTATGGAGACCTTGATTTAGGTTCCAAGAATAAAGAAACACATACAGTCCAATACCAGAGACCAGGTTGATAGACATAAACATGAATCAAGGAGTTAAAGGTCCTCATCAAGTTCAATCAGGAAGACACAGGAGGAAGACAGAGGGCAGGACACTTTTCTTAGGGAGAACTCCTCACCCTAATTATCATTGGACTCTGCGGCAGCTCTGAGGTCTGAAGAAGAGGGGTCCAGGTTCATGTGAGAATGTTAGATGGAGACGGGGCCCATGAATAGCAGATAAAGGCATTGCTTCTTTTATATTCTTGAGCCTACCTCTTTTCACTAATAGAAGGATGCCAACTTTACTTACACTGGCAATTCTTCCTCTAACTGGTTTTATGTATAAATGTAATCTTTTAGCTCTACTCTTTTAGTGTCTGTAAAATCGGCCCATTATTTGACATTTTTTATTTCTGATCTCCTTCTACATCATCCTGGCATTCATTTCCAACGTGTTCATCAACTACAAAGTGATAAAATAGGTTGACGTAAATGAAGTTGTTCAAATTGCTTGAGTTTTAATCTTCAAAAATGGCAAGTTCTCTCACCTAGTAAGAGCAATTGTTTTAGGAATCAGGAGGAGTTCATTTGTGGAGCAAAATACCAAACCAGTATCAGAGAGAGAGATAAGTGGACAGGAGTCTATAAATATATAGGACACCACCTCCACCCAGCTGCTGGTAACTGAACCTTAAATGTTTCTGGGCATGGAGATCAGCATAAGAGGTGGTTGGTGGAGAAAAGCACTGCAGTCTCAGGGAGGCCAGTCTGCTCTTGAGGTTTTCCTCTCAAAGCTTTTCTTTATCTATAGGCCTCTTCATATTTCCAGGGCTAATGACCTACCTAGAGTATTTCTTGAACTTGCACTAACAGAAGGCCAAATAGCAGATTTCAAAAATCTTCTTTCAGACTCTACCTTCATCACATTTTTCTCTGGAGGACACTCTGGAAGTATCCTTCTCTTGGATTCCTTCTGCTAGTTCATGCCCTACTCTTGATCATGGCTTATGTATAAATTTTTATCGAAAATAGTCATCTCAAAAAACATGTAGTGCCAGGACATTGTACAGCAGTTAGGTCACATGCTTGGCATTAGATTGTCAGGTTTAACCCTAGAGGTCCCTGAGTCCAGCCAGTGGAAACAAGGATTTCCCAGCACTGGTGGGTGACATTGGTTTTCAAAGATGAGAAAAATCACATTCTTGAACTCTTGCACTGAGCCTGGCCTGGCTCTTGTCTAAAAATGTTGAGAAAGAAAATGGACTTACTTTTGCTATGTGACATTTCAAAGGAATTTCTATTTATTAAAAAATGTCCATAAACTTAATCCTAAATTCCAGTTATATCCCTTTGTTAGTGACGTCCACTGATGCCAGTTTATATGGTATGGTGATGAGCAGCTGGAACTTATCAAATAAGAGGTGGAAAAATAGAGATTGCATCCCAAAAAAGCCCATAGCTTAAATGAGCCTAAAAGATCCTGCTTTTAGGGGCCAAAATCATACCTTCAAAACTTCTAGATCAGCTAAGTCTGAGACTGTTAGAACTTCAAGGGATCTAGAAGCCTGGAATCGAAGGAGCTCAAGTAAAGAAAGTGGAAGCACCTATCCTGGAATCTAAAGAAAAGACTATGGGTGAGAGTTCCTTTAGCCACTCTGCTACAGTAATGAGGAGAGGGACCTTGATCACAAATTAGTTAATATGGAAAACTAAGTACTGGAGGGCAATAGGTAATGCAGTTTATGGACACTGCTGTGTGTAGGGCCCAGGTTTCAAACTGAGACTGAGCAGCATTGGAAGGCAGGATTTTATCACAAAGTTACAGAGTACCTATAGGAAGAAGCTATCTTTTTAAGTCAGGGATCATGAGACCAGGTCTGATCTCAGAGGAGAGCTAGGATGGGCCACCTAGGACAGTAGGGGGGTGAGCTGAAGAAAAGGTGGTTCTCACATCTCTTCCATCTCTGAGTTGCATGGTTAGGCACAGCAGCCACAGGCTGGGCAGTGAGGCGGCCTCTGCAGAACTTGTTCCTCCCCAGAGGGTGAGTGCTGTGAGGAGAAAGTCATGCTGTCCTCCTTCATTTCAGGAAATTCTCAATGGACTCCATTTCAGCTTCACCCTTGAGTCAACACCAGTCCAAACTTTCTTCAGTGGAATAACTAGTGTTTCAGGTTTGTGTGTGATAGCGAACTGTTAGAAGTAGGGCATTTGACACGTTTACTTTGCTTGGAATAGAAATGAAGCCAAATCAGGTCTCCTGTGAACACCACTCGCATATGATTTAGGCGATTTTACCATTATATACAAAAAGAAGTAATCATTGATACATTCAGATGTAATTCTGTAGAATAAAAGTGAAATCTCCCTTTTATTGCTTTGCCAAATTTTATTTATTTTCCTTGAACTTCTGAAGTAGGAAGCATGAAAAACCACAGTGAATATAATCTTGAACTTGGAATGAATGTTTAAAACCTTGAAACTCGATGGCTTGCATTTAGGGTGTACTTGGGTCTTTTCACGAAAAGTATTTGTTTGATTTTCTTGAATTCAGGAAAGACAGTGACTTTTGGTAATAACCCAAAGAAATTTCCTAGCTTCTATGCTAGTGACCTCAGGCACTGTACAAAGACTTAGAACCACAATATGGTTCCTGAGAAACTTTACAAAGAGAAACTCCCATTGGCAGTTACATAGTAGAGTGTTTTTGCTGGCACAAGGCAACTGTCCGGTGAAATTGGCTGCTGTGATAGTGACAGTAATGATAAAAATGCAGTTGGAAATGTATTCTCGATATAGTTCACATATAATAAAACTCATCCTTTTATATATACAATTTAGTGACCTATCCTGAGTGCATAAATATTACTATGTCTCATTCTAGATTATTCCTATCGTACCCACCCCACCACTAAACAAACAAACAAAAACTCCAAACCACTAGTATTCACTTTATACTCTCTCTCTCTCCCTCTGGTTCTCAAAAGCCACTAACCTATTTTCACTCTTTATACAGATATTCCTCTCTGGGATTTTTATATAAACAGATCTGTAGAATATGATGCTTTTATATGATATCTGGCCCTTTTTTTAGACTTTTATTTTGCACCACCATGAGAGATAAGGAAACTTATTTTGGCTATTATCAATAAGCCACTGTCATTTCTGAATTTAAGGGGGAAAAAGTCTAGCATTTTTTGGGACTAAATTCTCTCATCTAACCTGTTTTGAGTTTTCTCTGTATGGCTATATGTGTACAGTAAATCACTCTTTTTTTACTGCCTAATAGTATTCTCTTGTGGATAACCCTCATTTTACTTAATCTATTTTAACCAGCGGATGGCCACTTGGGTTGTTTTTGTTTTTAATGATTAGTAATAATGTTTTAGTGATATATGTAAATATGTCTCTTCAGTTGTCATATAGGAGTGAAATTACTGGATATTCTGGTCATTTTTGGTAGGTTTAGCATTTTGAAGATCTGCCATTTTCTTTCCCCAAGTGACCACACTGTTTTATAGTCTTGCATAAATGTATTAGGGTTTCGATTTCTCCATCCTCTTGAGGAAGAAAAGAGTAATATTTGCTATGACCTGCCATTTAAATCTCAGTAAATCTCAGTGGATGTGATATGGCATCACACTATGGTTTTGATTTGTACAATTATTTATGATTTGAGTGTCTTTATGTATTTAATGTCCTTTTGCATATCCCTTTTTGAATATTTACTAATAATAATAAATTGAGTTGCTTGTCTTTCTTTTTTTTTTTTTTGGATTTTTGGGCCACACCCGGTGATGTTCAGGGGTTACTCATGGCTATGCGCTCAGAAGTTGCTCCTGGCTTGGGGGGCCATATGGGAAACCGGGGTCCATCCTAGGCTAGCTCAGGCAAGGCACCTTACCTCCAGCGTCACCACCTGGCCCCGAGTTGCTTGTCTTTCTATTGTATAAATAACTTGGGTTTTTTGTTGTCATTTTTTGAGGGTAGAGATCCTACCTGGAAATTTTTGAGACCACAGTTAATGGTACTGGAGAGGGCATTTGGTTTTACGGATATAAATCAGGGCTTCATACATGCAAGATATGGATTTCACTCCTCTGAGTTATTCCATTGCTCATTATAGATTCTAGATACAAGTCCTAATCTACTGTATGATTTTTATTTTTTTTTTTTGGTTTTTTGGGCCACACCCAGTGACGCTCAGGGGTTACTCCTGGCTATGCGCTCAGAAGTCGCTCCTGGCAGGCACGGGGGATCATATGGGAACCGGGGGATCGAACCGTGGTCCGTCCTAGGCAAGGCAGCAGGTACCTTACCTCCTGCGCCACCTCCCGGCTCCCTACTGTATGATTTTTAAAAGTTTTCTCCTTCATTCTGTGGGTGTTTTTTTTTTTTATTATGTCACTTGAAACATAACACTTTTAGTTTTGACAAAGTCCAATTTATCTACATTTTCCTTTTGTCTCTTCAGTTTTTGGTGTCAAATATGAGACTTGTCAATATGAGACTTGCCTTATCAAGAATAAATAAGGAATAAGCCATTATTTTCAGCTAAATATTTTAGTTTTAGCTCTTGAATTTAGGTCTGTGGGTTAAGGCATAAGAACATTTACTCATTGATTCAACATCATCATTGCATTCTTACAAGATATCAGGCACTATGAGAGGTTTTGAAGAAACTGGGATTATCTATAGATAAGAAAGTTAAATATGTGTTGAAATAGGTGAAATTAATACAAGATTTCAAGTTTTGGTAAAACTCATTAAGTCCTAGGAGGTTCTAGAATCTTCATTTAAGTTTTCTATTTGCCCTTTATTATAATTTGTTTTACTAAACTACTTCTCACACTCTTCATATTTCAGACTTTTTTCTTTTAAAATGTTTATTCCATGTTTTATATATATATATATATATATATATATATATATAACAGAATACCTCTTAGATCTAAGAAAAGATGAAATCTTGCCACTTGTAGTGAAACCTCAGGATAGTATGCTAATTGAAAATACAGAAGGGAAAATACAAAAAACTATATAATTTTACTCATTTGTGGAACAAAGAAAAAGACAGCATAAAATAAAATAAACTCTTAACCTATGAAAACAAAATGGTGGTGGGGCTGGAGTCGGTGGCATGAGCCGTAAAGTATCTGCCTTGTGAGTACTAACCTAGGATTGTTGATCTGTTGATTTGATATCCCAGCGTCCCATATGGTCTCCCAAGCAAGGAGCAATTTCTGAGTGCATAGCCAGGAGTAACCCCTGAGCGTCACTAGGTGTGGCCTCCCAAAAACAAACAAACAGAAAAAGAAAACAAAATAGTGACTACCAGAAGGACTGGTGAAGGAGGGTGGAGAAACAGAACAAAATGTTCAATTATATAGTGGTAGATGGTTATAATATATTATAATATAATTTTTGGGTTATAATGCTGCAAACCTGGAAGTGTATATAAGTAAGATAAGGCAAATATCCTATCCAATGTACTATTGCTTAGGCCCCCTGAAGTTATTTTTTGGTTTGTTTTGTTAGATGTGTTTTGGCCACATCCAACAGTGTATACTGCATATCTGGTTATACACTCAGGAATCATGCCTAGTGGTGCTCATGTGGTGGTCCCATCTGGGTTGGCTTCATACAAAACAAGCTCTCTATCTGCTATGCTATCTTTCAGACCCTACTGTAAAACTTCTTTATGAACATCTTTAGAATTGAATATTCCCCTGTCAAGAAGTAGTTATAAGTAGTTGTATTATAACTTTTTTTTATTTCAAAAAGAACCATGTCTACATGACATAGTTGATAATTCTCAGACTAAAGGATACCCTTTATTTGTATGTTAAGCAAGTAGTATTTTGGAGAGGTGTTATGCCCACCAGTGCTCAGGGCTTACTCTTGGCTATCTGCTCTGGTTGGGCTTCAGGAACTGTATGGGGTGCTGGGAATTGAATTCAGGTCAGGCGCATGCAAAGCAAGTGCTCTACTAGCTATACTATAGCCCTGACTCCTAAATAAATAATATTTGATTACTACATACAGGTGAAGTTTCTTTCCAGGAGGAGTAATCAGAAAAGACAATAAACTGTTAGTAGGTAGACCACCTGTGTCATATCACCTCCATCTTAGAGCAAAAGCTTCAAAAATGGGTGATTGGATGGTGTGTGTGAACCCTAATATAGCACTGCACAGGACTTCCAAAGAGAACATTGTTGTTGGCTCATGAAGAAAGACCTTAGAATCAAATCCAAGCTCAGAATGACTCAGATGTCTCAGGACAGCAAAAGCATTTGTCAAAAGGATAATTCTACTGATTTTAACAGTCGTTTACTTCCTTCTTTATGTCAGAGCCCACAAAGGATAGCTCCCAAAAAGCATCAACCTGGTGAAAAAAGTAACATTTCCTTTGTACAAAATTCTGAAAATTAAGTCTCTACTAGGGCTGTCAGATTCACAATTAATTAGTTTAAAGTTCCTGCAAGAAATGTTTATGCTGTTGTGGCTTAATTTACTTGAAATAGTAGAAGAGTGTGGATCTTCAGAAGGGTGTGGTAATGCAATCCAATTGGCTCTTCTTGCTCTGGTTTTTCTCTTTCCATGGAAATAACTTCCATCCAATCTGCTGAATCACTGCGATCTTCAAAGGAGTTTCATAAGAACCTGATCCTTAAGTGAAACAAGCGAACGTTTGAAAATAAAGACCATAAGAAATAATTTGTTTCCAAGGGCTCTTTGGGTGGTCTCCTGGAGCATGTGGTGAGAATAATGACAGTTGAACCTTATTCAGGATTTCTTACTCTCTGTCTCCTGCAGACCTGACTTGATCTACATGAAAGGGACTAAGATCTCTCTAAGATGAACTCTTGTCCCTCTTGAGCCTGCCCCACAGGCTTTGTTCTCTGATGATTGCATTTTTCCCATGAATAATTTCCGTGGCACATGTATTTTAACAGACGGGTTTGGGTGGGGTCATTCCCTCAAAATCCTTCAGAATACATCAAAGGGCAACCCCAAAGTTCAGTGAGGTCTACTACCCATTGTAACTGGGTATAACTTTCGTAGGTCCTGGAAATGGAGATGGACTATGACGTGGGAAGCAGTACCTGGCTTCTCATGATGACTGATACTCACTGTGGAACCCTGTGCAAATCTTCTAACCTCTCTGAGTGCCAGATTTGCGCATGTTACCACTGTTATTACTGTCATTGTTGTTCTGGAGAATAACCAGAATTTGTTGTGAGTGGCCCTCGAGCCAAAATCTTTTAAATGTTTTCTTGGGGCCAGTGAGGTGGTGCTAGAGGTAAGGTGTCTGCCTTGCAAGTGCTAGTCAAGGAAGGACCATGATTCGATCACCAGGTTTCCCATATGGTCACCCCCCCCAAGCCAGGGGCAATTTCTGAGTGTTTAGCCAGGAGTAACCCCTGAACATCAAATGGGTGTGCCCCCCCAAAAAAAATGTTTTCTTGGATTATCTCAACGACCTCATAAATACAGGTGCTATTCTTTTCTTCCTTTATCAATGGGAAAAAGTGAGGACCTGGGTAACTAAATAACTTGTCCACAATTTTTATGGAAGGTGGAAAAAGCAGCATCTGAATCCCAAACAGCTGTACCTGAATATCACAATATTTTATTTATTTTTTTTTTGAGCACAACTAGCTGTGCCTAATAATTTCTCCTGCCCAGGAGACCATACGGATGCTGAGGATCAAATAGGAGTATGCTGTATGCAAAGTAAGTGCTCTATCCAACATACTATTGCTCTAGTTCAGCCCCAGTATGTCTTTTTGGGTTTTTTGGGGGGGATCATACCCAGCAGTGCTCAGGGGTTACTCCTGGCTCTGCAGAAATCGCTCCTGGCAGGCTAAAGGACTATATGGGATGCTGGGATTTGAACCACCATCTTTTTGCATGCAAGGCAAACACCCTGCCTCCATGCTATCTCTCTGGCTCCAAGTATGTCTTATTTTTAACCATGATGCTACCACATATAAGGTTGAAATAACTGGATTTCCTCTAAGTTATTGCCTAAAACATGATTTACTTCCAGTGATTTCTAAGAAATTTCACAATCTAGTTAGCAAATGATAGCTCACAGAACAAATCAGGCTCTAGTTTGTTATAATGATGATTTTTATTTTTGTTTTTTTGGCCACACTCAGCATTGCTTAATGTTTGTTTTTAGCTCAGGGATAGCTCCTGGTAGAGAATAGGGACAATATGGACAATATGGGAAATCAAATCCAGGCAGATCATGTGCAAGACAAGTGTCCTACCTGCTGTCTGGCCCCATGGCCTATTATGTTTTTTATTGGAGCCACTTTCAACACTTTCTATATTTGTCTGTGATTGTTTTTATACTAATGACCCTAAGAAGATTGAGTACTGTAAAAGACAAATTCATTGCAAACCCCAAAATATTTGTTCTCCTGACCCTTTACAGAAGATATTTGCTGTTCATGAAGTTAAAATGTCAAGTTCTAGTGCTGGGACTCCCACTCTATTCATTACTTTAGTCCTATCATTTAGAACATTTTTTGTTATTTAGTGGCTACTTAGTACATTGCCTTGAAAGAAACATGAATGGCATCAGTTCTCATAAACTTTTTTAACTATTTGCTTTCATAAAGACAGCTTGCCAGTAAGCAAAAATTTAGTATAAATATCCCGCTGAAACACAATGTATATAAAATTTAATCTTTAAATATATAAATTTTATGAACAATAAGCTTACAAAATGAGAACTGTATTCGTTTTCTTTTGGGGGTTGCTTACAAATAAGATATATATGAAGTAAACAGTTGTGGGACAAAGAGATATACAATGGCAGGGCACTCACTTTACATGCAACTGACCTCAGTTTGATCTCTGATACTGAAAATGGTTCCCCAAGCCAGGAATAATTACTAAATAAAGAGCCAGGGGAAAGCCCTGAACACCTATGGGTGAGATTCCCTGGACTTCTATTTTGAAGAAGTTCAAAATCTCATGCTTTGGCTTGGAGAAATTAATAATTACCATTGAAAACTAGTTTGCTTTGGGTGGGGATCTTTAGAATGTGAATCAGAAGGCATGCATATAAGGATAGACAGACTGCATTCTGTATTTCATCTTTTTGTTATTATTAATTTTAGTTTGGCTTTTGGGTCACACCTGGCAGTTCTCAGGGGTTACTCCTGGCTCTGCGCTCAGAAATTGCTCCTGGCAGGCTTGGGGACTATATGGGATGCCAAGAATAGAACCAGGATCTGTCTCTTATTGACCGTGTACAAGACAAATGCCCTAACGCTGTGCTATCTCTCTGGTCTCCTAATTTTTTTCTTAAAATAAGTTACTTTGCAAAAAAATAGATTCCCTAATATTTTACAGCTGTCAGTTACCTAGAGAATTTTTTCCTACTCCAGGATATATCATTTAGGGATGTTTCAAACAGCATCTGGGTATATCTTGTTGTATCCCAATTTAATAGAACTAATCCAGCTAATTAGTGGTAGGAGTTGTTCAGTGAAAGGTACTTTATATTCCAGAACAAACTTAGAAACATAATAGCTGTGATGACTTTTCCCCTCCGAGTTCTTAGTCATTTATCTTAGTAGTGAATTAATTAATTTTCTTTCATTATCTGCTATAGTCATTTAGTGTTGTCATTCTCATTATGTCATTTTGCAAAATGCTCTGTACATATTGTTAGAACTACTGAACTGTATGAGCCCACCGCTAGTTGTATGAACGTTCCTGGAAATTATTTTGCTAGAAATTACATTCCAAGTTTAATACCAAAGACTTCCAGTCTCAGACATGCATACATATATTCCGGAATAGTTCTAGTTGATTTGATTATTTTATTCATTGCTTCATGTATTTCAATAACCTACTTTGTGCCAAATACTGAATATATGGCTAAATAGAATACTAGAAAACATCTTTTGTTCTCTTACTCACCCACACACATTCTCTTTCTTACAAACACACACACACAGATACACACACACCACTTTATCCACAAATAGTGACAATCTGGGACAAAAGAAGATAGAATTGGGAATTCATGTTTGTTTATGAATTTGGAGAAATTCCAGTTGAGGTTGGGGGAAAGAGATCGGTGCTACATCTTTAATGTCTTAACACTAATATGAACTCTGAAAACCAAGAAAGGAAAAAAGAAAGGAAATGTGGGATATGGGAAACCATCAATAGAGGATTCTTAGTAATCAAGGTGTTTAAATAAAATATATAATAAAAATAGAAGATTCATAAAAAAGAAGAAGAAAGAGGGCGTAAAGGTGACCCGGTGAGAAAGCAATTATAGGACACTCAAGAGAGAAGAATAGTAAAAGTCAGAGAGCATTTCACAACATGTGACATGAGAGAAAAAAAAGTGAGCAGAGCTGGTCAGATATGAGGGACCATACCATGCTCAGGAGTTGAACTGGACAGTATAGAGGTTGAGGCCAGATGTTCTGTGATAGAGAACTAACTGATTGACATTACTGTGCAGCTCTGATATAAAGCAGATCTTGAGACAATACCTAACAAAGTAAAGGAGAACTTAAACTCTGGTGCCATCCTATTCTGTTTCTGAGTGCCTTCTCTGTACCTTGAAACTGCCCTGGTGCTGTCATGTTCTTCATTTGTACTTATTTGAAATGTTGTCCTGACTTCCCACTTCTAGAGTTGATGCCAAGCCACACCTTCCTGTAGATTTCCCCATATTTCAGGTCTCTCTATCTTGTTAAAACTAATGGTGGCTGGGGCCGGAGTGATAGCACAGCAGTAGGGCGTTTACCTGGCACTTGGCTGACCCAGGATGGACCTGGGTTCGATCCCTTCATCCCATAAGTTCTCCAAAGCCAGGATCAATTTCTGAGTGCATAGCCAGGAGTAACCCCTGAGCATCACCAGTTGTGGTCCCAAAACCAAAAACACTCCCCCGCAAAAAATTAAGGTGGTTTCTCAAGTTATCCTTCAAGTATCTTGTGCCTTTGACTCTTTAGTGACTTTTCCAAAGCATCTCTGCAATTGGTTCTCATCACATAGAACTATTTACACATGCAAATGTGCATTATGCACGTTAAATGGTTGTCATTGACCAACTACTCTTGGAGACTGGGCACAGATATGATGCTCTGTTCTTCTAAGCTGTGCCTCTCTTACCTGTCACACTGTACATCTTTTTGATTCCTGTTTGTGAGTTACTCTATAAGCCTACATTCAGCCATCACATTTGCTGTTTATTCTTAAATCATTTTAGATTGACAAAAAGTTACAGAGTTGAACAAAATTTACTATTGTTCTCTCAGGTTCCATCAGGACTTACATAACTATAGTTCCTTGATCAAAATCCATAAATTAACATTGGCGTGTCATATAAAGACCAAACTAGATTTGGATTTCCACACTTTTTTTTTTTTTTTTGGTTTTTGGGTCACACCCAGCAGTGCTCAGGGGTTACTCCTGGCTCCATGCTCAGAAATTGCCCCTGGCAGGCACGGAGACCATATGGGGCACCGGGATTCGAACTGATGACCTTTTGCATGAAAGGCAAATGCCTTACCTCCATGCTATCTCCCGGGCCCCAAGGATTTCCACACTTTTGACATTAGTCTTTTCCTGTTTTAGCGCCTAGCCCAGCACACTGAATTGCATACATACATTTACTTGTTGCATGGCATCCTTAAGAACTCTTAATTACTCTGGAATTAAATAACTCTGGAACTTGAGTTACTCTGTGTAAGAGGTTTTGAACCAGTGAAGCTGGATTGGGGACCCACTTATGTAAAGAGAAGGAATTTTCTCTTAAAGTAGAAAAACCAGTCAGTCTTTGGGATGTTAGTGCAACATTCTGTTATCAATTGTCCTAGGCTGAATGGTTTTAATATTGTGAAAAATAATCGGCTGCATCAAAAACTGTCTTAGTTATATTTATTTGATGAATGTCATAATGCTTGTCTGAAACAAATGGTGTTACTATTTTTTTTGGAGGGAAAAGTTGAGGACCTGGCAGTGCTCAGACTTCAGCCTTAACTCATGGCTCTGTGCTCAAAGATTACTATTAATGGGGCTCAGTAGGCCATTTAGTGCCAGGGATTGAACCTAGGTAAACCACATGTAAGACAAGCATCCTACTCACAGTACTTGGGCTTTAAATGGTGCATCTAATGTACTCCCAATGTTGTTCTTCTAGTTCCTTAATCAAGACTTGGTTTGCTTGGATAGGGGTTCAATGAGGGTCATTGTTATATAATCCAAGGTTATTGCATATACCTTGGATTGTAAACTAAACATCAAATTTGACATCGGAGTTTCAAAATAATTATTAAGAAGTTACCAAGTACATTTAACTCTTTTTGAAGAGCTTTATCCTCTGAATAAATGTGTACTTCGGTGTGATTTGAAAGAAGAAAAATCCACATTTGATCTGTTGTTGGAATATTATTTGGGGAAGGCAAAACTGTGGCCTGAGTCTTCTAAATCTATACCTTTCTCTACACCTGAGTTATGATGCTCTGAAGTTCATTTTTATTATCATTTCCAGTGCTTATCTTGATGGGTAGTTTCCAAAAGTTCTCACTTAAGCTGTGCTCTCCCAGAATAGTGTATTTTTACCTGCTTGTATATTGGAATATTTAAAACAGTCACCATAATTGGAGGAATTGGTGAGATAGTACAGCAGATTTCCATGCATGCTGCCCAACCAGGTTTGGTCCATAGCACTATGGTACTCCATAGGATCCCTTGACTGACTCCTGGGTACCTCCTGGATTGGGGACCCACTTATGTAAAGAGAAGGAATTTTCTCTTAAAGTAGAAAAACCAGTCAGTCTTTGGGACTTTGAGTGTCCCTAAACATCCCCCTTCAGAACTATCTGGTTTTATTAGAGAGCTAGAGAATTGTTTTAATGATACTTCTTGGCCTTTGAACACATTGATTATTTTGAAAGAGAATCAGATGGTTAGGGTGTCCCTCCCACCTAGAGTCCAGATAGACATTATCCAGTGTCAAAGGGGGGACAGTGGACCAACTATGAAATACCAATATGGGACTAGTGAGCAGCAGCTTTGGCTTCCATGACATGTGCAGATTCATTGTGAACAAGAGTACTGGGTGGCTTTACGAATATGCCAGATCATTGCCAAGGTCTTTGGTTTTGGGGACACCTGAGCAAATACCCATACAGAAGTATTTGAAACAGCATTCCAGTCACAAACTGATAGCCTTGATCATTCACAAAAGGCTTACTTAACTCCCCAGACACACACTTGCTGATGAAAGACCCCATTTTTGTCTCATTGCTTCCACTCTATTCCTGCTAGCTTCTCTTGCTCCTTTTGCTTCCACTAAGGACCAGATGAACTTCTTGTCCCATGCAAACTGGGAGACACTTGTAGGATAAAGATATCATGCTTCTGCTTGATCCTCCGTGCCAAACTATGTGATTTGTAAATGCACAATGCATTATCCAGTTAGAGAAGTCAGTGTCAGCTTTCTCATTCCATCTCACCACTGTGAATTTCATATTTTTATTTAATTTTTGTAGCTCTCCAAAGCACCACCTATGCTCTTTGGCACATGATACAGATCAATAAATGCCTCAATAAATAGCACCTGATTTCCATATCCAGCTACAAAGCTAGTGACAGAATAACTTGAAACTTGCTTATCCCACTGGAATGAAATCATGGCTAGTGGGAAGCTCTGGTCAGAAGCCTGATTGAATTCTAATGTCATCATTGCACAAACCAGTTCCTGGAGAGCTTGCTTTTGGCCTAATCAATTATTATGAGCTTTAAGTAATGGAGGATCCAATAAAATAGGTGGGGATAAAGAATCCCAATGTCACAACTTGACACTGTTACAGATTCAGAGCCCCACATTAAGTCCTAGCCTGGTTATCTCCTGTCTCTGAGATTCAGAGAGGTTGGAAGCTATATATAAAACAGTCAGTAGGGCCCAGAGGAGAATGACATTGACATCAAAGTCTTCTACTCAGACCACCATCAGTTATGCAATTGTTTTGTTCATGTGATGGTTCTCCAAGGAGAAAAGAAGTCTGATCTCCTCCTTGACTTATAATACCCTTTCTCTATGAAAGGCTGGGGAGGGGTGGTGGTATTTTGTGTAAGAGCTTAGTGTAAAAACAGGAATCAGCTGAGGGAAGTTGAAATGTTAACTGGCTTTTGTAATGCCTGATTTGTGACCAGCCACATGCTGAGTCTTTTTTCCTTTCCATGTCTCTCCTCTTCTGTACAATGGGTCTTTCCTGTTTCTAGCTCCAGTCCTGAGTGATCTCAGCATAGTTTGCCAAAATGCCTTCCCTCCCTTCTTTATGGAACCAGTCCTTTCTTCTCCATTTAGACCAAGGTAGATGCACCCTCCCACCTCCACAAAAGATTCCCTGGGGACACACCTGTGACCTGTGTTCTGTCATAGACAGAAATTTTCATAGAAAAATAAATTTCATCTTTAAAATCATGGACTCTGTTTTTTGGCCTGTCTCTTTCTAGAGAACTTCCCATCCATCCATTCTTCCCCATCTCAGTACCTGACTCGGCCATTATTCAGTGGAAAATATTTACTAGGGCATGCTGAGGATTTTCAATTTTATGACTAGATTTTTCCTAGATGCATTACCTTTTCTGGATTAGGACAGTCCTAATCCAGATATTGTAGAATAATAGGGGTACATAAAAAGTGATTCTGATTTGGGGCAATAATGAAATGGGAACAGTCATCATTTTGAGTTTGGCATGCATTCTGGAAAGCTTCATCCTTTAAAATGTCCTATCTGCACCTCAGTGGAAATGATTGAATTGTCAACTTGTGTTTGGCAAGCCAGGGGTGGATGAAACTCTGTACTTCCTTCTAGATAGCAAGGCATGCAGCACTCTCTGATCTTTTCTCAATTCTCCCCTTCCTGGATGTCTCTGCCTTGAAAATATTTTACTATCCAATTGATAAGGTCCTAGATGAAATTTACACATGAAAGTGGAGGAAATTTCTGATAAACTGATGCTGTTCTTTCCCCCAAACTCTTACTCAACGTCAGGTTGAATTAATTTGAAACTCAAATTTCACTAACTCTGGAGGAAGCCTCAACTGCAGTCCCTCAACTGCTTTTTACCTTTCCCCCACAAAAAGTATGCAAATTGGGTTGTTCCAAATCTCCTGGCCCATGATTCTTCTCATGGAAGAGCTTGTTAGCTAAATAAAATGGTCAGATTTGGAAATGAACTTAGTCAATAAAGCAGCCTTCAAGGCATGAGTTGTCTTTAATAATTGCTGCTTTTTGCAAATCCTCACTCTACATGACATCTATTTATGGTGTTAAGAACTTCAGGACATGGCTTGCATTCAAATGCTATTCACAACATCCTTAAAGGGAGATATTACCATTCTCATTGTATAGTTAAACGGAGCCTAGGTTGGCCAGAGTGTTTTTCCGGTTTCTTCACAGATAAATGTGACAGGAAACATAAAGTTCTCCAGTTTCACTATCAAATGAAGAAACTTATTTTTCTTTTCTTTCTCTTTTGTAATTTGGGCAACATTGATTTATCACACTTAACAGGTTTCAGGTGTGCAGACATCCATGTCACATCTCTGTACACTAGTTTAGGCTCATCACAAACTGCTTCTTCATAAGGTGAATTGTGTCTCATGTGATGTTTTTTAAGCACCTGCTAAATTTCATATCTAGGTATAGGCATTTGAAGTGCAATGTAATAACACTTTTAAATAGTTTAACTCATTTTAAATATTTGGGACATGTTAAAAAAGCTGTATGTATTATATTGCTGCTTATTAGCAACAAAGACAAAATATAAATTAGAGAACTAAAAGAGAACTGAAACAAAATGGGAAACTATTAGAACCAAATTAAACAATCTGCTCTATAAATCACATGGGATAAGGACAGATTATATCTAGTAATTCAATATTTGACCTAGCTTCCTTAGAACCAAAACGAAAGGTAAGGCACCATTAATTCACATTTGTTATTAACAAAATGATTGTCAGAATGGGGTAACTATGTTCCTTAAATTAAGTCTCTTATAAGTGTTCATAAAGGGAACATTGAGGCACTGACTTAGCTATCGTCTGAGAAAAATTCTTTTTTTTTTTTTTTTTTGGTTTTTGGACCACACCTGATGATGCTCAGAGGTTATTTCTGGCTATGTCCTCAGAAATCGCTCCTGGCTTGGGGGGCCATATGGGACATCAGGGGATTAGGTCATATGCAAGGCAAACCCCCTACCGCAGAGACACAGTTCCAGCCCACCTAGAACAAAATTCTTAGAGGACATAGGATATACATCAATGCACTTAGCAAAACTGTTTTTGCAGGATCTTTTCCTATTATCAAGAGCAGAATATTAAAATAAACTTGGCTAAGAGAGTAGTTAAGATCAAACACATAGCCTATGATCTTCCAGCTCTATCCTCTTCAAAGCATAAAATATGTCCAACCAATACAAAAGATCTTCCTTAAAGACCTCAGACTCTAAAATATACAGAAATATCAGACTACAAATGAAAGTCTATACACACCCCATATAGCAAGAACTTTCCTGAAATTGAAATGAATAACCAATTATTTGGATTGAACGAGACTGAACAAGTTGGGGAAGGAGATAGATGGGGATGTGATCAGTTCGATTTATTTCTTTCACTTAAACTGTGTTGGGCCTACATTTCTTGGGTCTGTGGCAGATACTCTCCCTTGGCAGAAACTGGAATGTCAAACTGCAAGGCATTCATGGGCTCTAGCCAAGGAGCCATCAGCAATCCCATTACCAGTGCTTAGAGTGAGTCTCCTAAGACAGACTTGGCTCCAAGCAGCAACCCCAGCTCTATTTTCATAAAGTAATTTCACTTGTTTGCCCTAGTTAATATTAATAAGCCCAGGGCTACATGTTTCTACTTATCAGAGCACAAAGATAATAGGATAATGGAATGTTCAAGCTCAAATGGACCTTGGAGATCTTCTTGTTCAAACTCCTCATTTGATAGATGAGGAAACAAACGTGCCAGGAAGTGAAGGGCCAGGGCATAGGCAGTCATTTTTATAGGCTGGGCTGAAACCCAGTTTTGTTGATTACCAGTCCTATGTATGGGTGCTCTCATCTGTCTTCACAGCTCCTGCTTCATCCCTAAAAACTAGAATGTGGTCTGGTTGAAAGAACATTGCACTGTGCGTGGGAGAACCAGAATTTAAACATACCTTCATTCATGTTGCCTGGAGTTTGTCTAACCTCTTATTTCCTCCCCACCACATCAACGTCACCGTGGAAGAAGATTAACACTGCTCCTTGCAGAAAGAGATGAGATAAAACTACATTTAGATAATACTAGCGATACTCATAGTCTTTTTTTTTGGGGGGGGGGGTTTGGTCACACCCGGCAGTGCTCAGGGGTTACTCCTGGCTCCATGCTCAGAAATTGCTCCTGGCAGGCATGGGGGACCATATGGGGCACCGGGATTCGAACCGATGACCTTTTGCATGAAAGGCAAACGCCTTACCTCCATGCTGTCTCCCGGGCCACACTCATAGTCATTTTTAATCAACCATGTTTGGGACAAACCTGATCCTAGTTGTGCTTGGCACTATCTGAACGCATCTGATCTCACATCTTTTGACCTAAGCTTTGCTGTTCTATTGTAGTTACTGAGGAAATAAACATATATAAAGTACAGAGCACAGGGGCCAGCACTGAGAAATCCAAGTAATTCTCCTTATAGTCCTCTTGCCTTCCACCTTCCTGATAGAACACACATGCAGTCTGTAGGGTGTCTCGGTTATAATGTGCCTCGGTTACTTAGCTCTTTCCACAAATAAGTAAGCCTGCAGGTTTCATTTCCATTTTTCTTCAACTAGCCAAACATTCATCTACATGGAACCTTCTGTTGGCCCAGGGACAAATAAATCATATTGAGAGTGGTCCCAAGACAATACAGCATTAAAGAAAGAGAAAGGATGGCAACATGAAGGACGTTTGCTGTGTTGGACTCTCATCGGGTTTCTGTTCTAACCATGAAAAATTATGACCAATAAAATAACATTTTTCAAACGGTGACACTACCCTTAAATTTGTCTTGGGCAATAAATGGATTTTGAAAAGAATATTTGAGAGCAATTTATTCTTTAGACAGTCAATAACACACATAGATGAATTGAATTGTTGATTTATAATAGGATAATTATTTTATCTCAACAGTCATTAAACAAGATCTGGAATTAATATTTTCTTTTATTTTTAATAATTTCAAAATATTAGCATGAACACTCCCCTAGCATTGTCAGCTCCTCTCACCTCCTTTACCAAATGTAAAAATCATTCTGGCACGTTGTTGCACACAAATTTCTAAGAATCATTTAGTTATAACTAAAATAAAACAAAGGTATCTTGTGTCGATTGTTATTGTCTTCCAGATGTGAGGCTCAACAACTTTCTTGTATTATCTCATTGGATGTCCTCACCAATTCTGTAAGAATTGTACATATGTGGGAACTGAGGGAAAGAATCTTTTCCTGAAATAAACAAAATAGAACACCATTCCACTTGTAAATATATGTGATCCCATTAATTGGGTTTGCTTAAATAATGATGTGTTCGGGGCTTGGCGGTGGCGCTGGAGGTAAGGTGTCTGCCTTGCCTGTGCTAGCCTAGGACAGACCACGGTTCGATCCCCCCGGTTTCTCATATGGTCCCCCAAGCCAGAGCAACTTCTGTGCGCATAGCCAGGAGTAACCCCTGAGCATCACTGGGTGTGGCCCAAAAACCAAAAAAAAATGATGTGTTCAAGTTTTATTCTTTTTAATGTAGCATAACATGTAATTTCATCTTTAATTTACGAAGTCTAAGTAGTAAATGAAGAAAAGACAGAATGAAAAAAATCAGCATCTATTAATACCAACCCAACACTGCCTCTGGAAGGGAATTACTTGTGGAAAGAGGAGGCAGAGCTCAGAAAAGTCAGGGCCTCTTTCAAGCAATAAATAGTCCACCTACTCCTCCTGATACTGAATTCTCAGACATGGAGATGCAATAATCCTTTTGCCTGTGGAGCCAAGAACCATAAGAACCACTCCAGCATCTTTAGATGCCCCAAGTGCCACACCACTGGTACTCTAGGACATCCATTGGTGCTTGGGGGATTAAACTTCTGTCTCTGCACATAAAAGTGTGCCCTGAGCACTGGTTTATCTCCCTTTTAAATGAAATTATTCCACTGGGTGTCTTGTATAAGTCAGAGTGTTAAAACTAGTGTTTAGGACATATTTACACATCTTCATGGGTTTGTTCTTAAAAGTGGGACTCCTGGGTTCCTCTGTCAGACTCAATCAAG
>PVKC010012688.1:0-23555 GCA_004027635.1 Crocidura indochinensis
CATGCAAAGCAAATATCCTACCCACTGTTCTAGTCTCAAGAGTTATCTTCTGGGGCTGGTGAGGTGGCGCTAGAGGTAAGGTGTCTGCCTTCCAAGCGCTAGCCAATAGCCAAGGAAGGACTGAAGTTTGTCCCATATGGTCCTACCAAGCCAGGGGCAATTTCTGAGCAACAAACGGGTGTGGCCCTAAAAACAAAACAAAACAACAACAGAAAAGAGTTATCTTCTTGGGGCCAGAGAGATAGTATGGAGGTAAGGCATTGCCTTGCATGCAGGAGGACAGTGGTTTGAATCCCGGCATCCCATATGGTCCCGTGAGCCTGCCAGGGGTGATTTCTGAGCATAGAGCCAGGAGGAACCCTTGAGCACGGCTGGGTGTGACCCCAAAACCAAAAGGAAAGCTATCTTTTTTTATTATAATATATATTTATTATATTATTATATTTACCTCCTTTAAATAAAAAATATTGGCTTAAATATTTATAGAAAAGGCTAAAGAACAGTGGGTAGGGCGCTTGACTGCCATGTGGCTGGCTTAGGTTCGATTCCAGACATCTCGGCACTGCTAGGAATGATTCCTGAGCATAGAACCAGGGCTAAACCCTGAACACTCTAAGATATGGCTCAAAGTAAATTATACCTAAAGTATTAAGAACAGATGTCAGGGGGCCAGAGTGGTGCCACAGCGGTAGGGCATTTGCCATGCACGTAGTTGACCTAGGATGAACTTCAGTTTGATCCCCTGGAGTCCCATATGGTCCCTCAAGCCAGGGGCAATTTCTGAGCAAATAGCCAGGAGTAACACCTGAGCATCACTGGGTGAGGCTCCAAAACAAAACAAAACAAAAAAACAAAAAAACAAACAAAAAAAAAAGGGAAATTTATAGCTTTACAAGCATTCATCAGAAAGAAGAAAAAGGCATACATTATTAATTACACAGCTAAGGAAATTGAAAAATGACCTGAAACTGAGATGAATGTAATTAGGTGGAAGGAAATAATAAAACCTAAAGCAGAAATTAATGACTAGATACTGAAAAAACAATCCAAAAGATCAATGAGAGCAAGAGTTGGTTCTTTGAAAAAATAAGAATCAAAACCAATAGCAATTTCTGCATGCATAGCCAGGAGTAACCCCTGAGCATCACCAGGTGTGGCACCCAAACCAAAATAAATAAGTAGTAAATAAGTAAATAAATAAAAGAACAGATGTCACAATGAAGTCATTAAAAATTTTCGTCCAGTGAGCTTGCTTTTCAAGCCTGTGCTCTTCCTTGAATATGTATTTTGCTTGTTTGTTGGTTTTGCTTGCCTATTCTCATTTAGGAGAAACCTGTCTTTCTTAGATACACAATTCTCACTTTCCTTTCATTTTTCTTTTTTTTTTTTTAAATATGGAATGCTTCACGAACTTGCGCGTCATCCTTGCACAGGGACCATGCTAATATTCTCTGTATCGTTCCAATTTTAGTATATGTGCTGCCGAAGTGAGCACACTCTCCTTCCCTTTTCTAAGTAAGTTTTAATACAAACTATATTGCTCTAAAAATAGTTTTATTCCCGAGGTCAATAATGTTTACTTAATATGTCCAAAACTACTTACACTTATAACTCACATTTATACATTAAAACATAGACCATTTCTACCAAAGCAAATTCTGTTGAGAAAAAAATGTTCTCAATGTAACTAACAGAATAAATTAAAATAAAAATTTAAAGTTAGCTCTTGATCTAAATCTAAATTATTTTTATTATAGTCAATTCTCTTAGAAGTTTATTTTCATCAGCTATTTCACTTATTTATTTAAAATGTATCCAAAACAAACTTTGGGGATAACACAGTGATCAATTTACCTAACTACTTACTGTGTACTTAACTAAACGAGAGATAATCATTCGATATAATGTACCTACTGATATTTAAAAAATAATATACACAATTTCAAACATACATAGTCTCAAATAGAGAAAAATGTATTATATATTGCTTAATCCTCAGCAATTGTATTTTCTGGAAGAATGATTAAGTACAATAAATATAGTAATTGTCCTAATTTTAAAAGGTTAACGCAACTGAGACTGAAGCAAATGAGAAACACAAAGGAAAAAATTCATTTCTCACATTTGGATTTAAAATCATAGTATAAATCATAGTATAATGGCAAAAAATCTTAGTATAGGATCAGAGACTATACAGCGGGTAGGGAACTTGAGCAGGGTTTAAGCCCCTGTACCAAATGTAATCGAGAGCCTGCACCAGGAGAAAACCCTGGAAACAGGCAACTGTGGTCCAATATTAACCTCCTTGTCCCTTCCCCCCACAAATCCACCTGATATAATTAAATAAGGTATTTCATAGAAGTGTTACCTAATAGGTATATTCCTATCCCTTTGAACATTTAATTTAGCTCTTTGACACAGACTTCTAAAATGAAATTCATGTTTCTTTTAGTTATCTCAGACAATTCTTTCTTCAGACATCAAGCAAACTTGCATCCCTAAACATCCTGTGCATGTTATGTAAGACTCAAGGTATCCTTGGGGATCCAGAGGTACTGGTGAAGACAATAAATTGGATAAGACAGAAAGACACATTCTATCTTATTTCTGAATTCTGAACCCCAGGAATACATTCTTTATCTATTCCACGAAAAGTAAAAAGAAACCGATATTCACCAAGATGGCAAACATGGGGAAAATAGAACATTCTAAAGCCTTCATATTTGCAGGTAAGAAAAAGAACCTTGAACTGAATACAGGCAGAACTTCGTGAATAATCTAAGAAACATGACGATGCACTTGGAAGGTCATCTCAGTGGCACTCAGGAGACTTCCATCCATTGTGCACACACAGATGAGGCCTGACACGGATTAGAATTAGAGAAAGAATTAATCAAGCAAAAAATCTGAAAATATAGCTCAACTGTAATTGGTAAGCTGATGGTGCTCACTGGGGGAAGAGGTGGAAAACTGGAGATAGTATGAATCTCATAAGACTTTCCCCAAGTTTTAAGAATATAAAAAGTCTAAGAAATTACCACAAAACTTTGTAAAGAGGGGGCCGGGTGGTGGCGCTGGAGGTAAGGTGCCTGCCTTGCCTTGTTCTAATCTAGGACAGACCATGGTTCGATCCCCCGGTTCCCCATATGGTCCCCCGTGCTTGCCAGGAACGACTTCTGAGCGAATAGCCAGGAGTAACCCCTGAGCGTCACCAGGTGTGGCCCAAAAACCAAAACCAAAACAAAACAAAACAAAACAAAAAACTTTGTAAAGTTTCAAAACCCTTTATTGTTTACTAATATTTGAATTTTATTACTGTTTTTAAATGTGCAATGATAATACTAATAAATGACAAATTATCTGTTAATTACCTTTCAGATTGTAGCAATAAGAAGAAAGTCGTGGATAGAAATTCTTTCTTTTTTTTAGGCAAGAAAAAGATATCAAGGGAATCCAGATAGGAAAGGAAGAAGTCAAGCTCTCGCTTGATGACATACAGATGACATGATACTCTACTTAGAAAACCCTAAAGTCTCTACCAAAAAGCTTAGAAACAATAGACTCATATAGCAAGGTGGCAGGCTATAAAATTAACACACAAAAATCAATGGCCTTTCTATACACCAATAGTAATAAGGAAGAAATGGACATTAAGAAAACAACCCCACTCACAATAGTGCCAAACAAACTCAAATATCTTGGAATCGACTTGACCAAAGATGTAAAGGACCTATACAAAAAAAACTATAAATCCCTGCTCCAAGAAATAAGAGAGGACATGTGGAAATAGAAACACAAACCCTGCTCATGGATTGACAGGATTAACATCATTAAAATGGCAATACTCCCCAAAGCATTATACAGATTTAATGCGGTCCCCTTAAAAATACCCATGACATTCTTCAAAGAAGTGGCTCAGGCACTTTTGAAATTCATTTGGAAAATAAACACCCTAGAATAGCTAAAGCAATCATTGGGAAAAAGAATATGGGAGTAATTACTTTCCCCCAACTTTAAACTGTACTACAAAGCAATAGTTATCAAAACAGCATGGTATTGGAATAAAGACAGGCCCTCAGATCATTGGAATAGGCTTGAATACTCAGAGAATGTTTCCCAGACATACAATCACCTAATTTTTGATAAAGGAGCAAGAAATCCTAAATGGAGCAAAGAAAGCCTCTTCAACAAGTGGTGTTGACACAACTGGCTAGCCACTTGCAAAAAATTGAACTTAGACCCCCAGCTAACATCATGTACGAAGGTAAAATCCAAATTGATTAAAGACCTTGATATCAGACCCGATACCATAAGGTATATAGAACAACACATCGGTAAAACACTCCAGGACATTGAGACAAAAGGCATCTTCAAGGAGGAAACTGCACTCTCCAAGCAAGTGAAAGCAGAGATCAACAGATGGGAATACATTAAACTGAGAAGCTTCTGCACCTCAAAAGAAATAGTGCCCAGGATATAAGAGCCCCCTACTGAGTGGGAGAAACTATTCACCCAATACCCATCAGATAAGGGGCTAATCTCCAAAATATACAAGAAATTATTTCTAATCTACAACCTGAGAGACAATAAACAAAACTAAGAAATAAAGTAATGATGGTAAATCAATTTAAGCTCTATATATAGAGAGAAAAAGGACAGGAACTGAGGCTTCAATGTTGGTATCTGGGGAGGTGGGGATGCTGGGCAATATTCAGCAATGCTCAGGGATCACTCCTGGAGGTGCTCAAGTGACCTCAGGAGGTAGTGAGGTCAGCTTCATACAGGGCAAAAGTCTTATCCCCTATATCAGGGGTCCTCAAACTTTTTAAACAGGGGGCCAGTTCACTGTCCCTCAGATTTTTGGAAGTCGGACTACAGTAAAAACAAAAACTATGAACAAATTCCTATGCACACTGCATATATTGAAGAAACAAAATGGGAAAAAATACAGTATGTGGCCCGCGGGCCGTACGTAGTTTGAGGACCACTGCCCTATATGGTCTGTCTCCAAGTTTTTTTTATGTGGTTAAGCTTTACTGATCAGAGGAAGTCTAAGTTAACTTAATTATCAATGTCTTTTTCCAATCCAGATTTGCTCAAAGATCAAAATAAAGATATACTAAGAACAGAATTTATGATTTCTAAAAAGAAAATAAACTACAACAGAAAAAAATGAAGAAAGAAAATAAATTTATTTAACACAGAAAATATAATCTGAGAGAAACTAGAAAGCCGAATACTTCATTTTACAAAAGAATGGGGGGAAGACAGATGACCATTAACCTTGAACTGGGTCAATGAGAAATGAAAAAGCTTGCAAGGAGCTAGAGAACTAAAGCAGCAAGTAAGGAGCTCATCATGTATACGGCCAACTCAAGTCTGATCCCCAGCATCCCATATGGTCCTCTATGAACTACTTAAAATAGTTTTTGAGTACAGAGTCAGCAGTAAGCTTAAGGACCAACTCTAGGCCAAAACAAACAAACGAAAAACCAAAAAGCTTGCAAAACTGGTTTATGGAAGTAGCGCTGTGGCCTGGAATACATGTTTCACACACAGAAGCCACCAGTTTAATCCATGGCACTGCATGTTCCCAAGCACCTCTGGAGTCATTACCAGGAAGGAAAAAAAAATAAATAAAAGAACCCATAAAAATTCTATTTGTCATATCAGACTTGTATCCAACCAACTACTATTTAAAACTGGCTGAAAGATGATCTCACCAAAGAAAATACTGTGACCAGAAAGCATAGGAATAAATAACTATCATTCATTAGGGAAGTGCAAGTTAAGTCACTCTATATCCCCCCAAAGGAATGGCTTAAAGAAAACCATCAACGATCAATGAGGATATAGAGGAGTAATAACATTATAAACTGGCAATATCTTAAATATTATTGTTAGAAATACAAAACTACCATGTTAGAAAGCAGGCTGGCATTGGGCCAGAGTGATAGTACATTGGAGTAAAGTGCTTGCCCTGCATGTAACCAACCCTGGTAAGAGCTGTACACCACACAGGGTCCTGTGAGATCTGCCAGGAGTAACCTAAGGGTGCAGAGCCAGAAGCAAACTCTGAGACTCAAACCACCACCTTCCGCAAAAAATTAAGTACATCAGCTGAGATGGCTTAGTGGTGGAATACATTCGTTCTTTATATAAGAAAAACATGAGGGGCCCAGAGAGATAGCACAGTGGCGTTTGCCTTGCAAGCAGCCGATCCAGAACCAAAGGTGATTGGTTCGAATCCCGGTGTCCCATATGGTCCCCCGTGTCTGCCAGGAGCTATTTCTGAGCAGACAGCCAGGAGTAAAACCCCTGAGCACTGCTGGGTATGGCCCCAAAACATAAAACAAACAAACAAAAAGAAAACCTGAGCTTTTATCTATAGTATTGAACACAAAGTTAATGTTGGGGCTGAAGCAACAGTGCAGTGTGTAAGGTATTTACTTTGCCTGCAGAGGACTCAGGTTCGACCCCCAGCAACCTATAAGGTTCCCTAAGCACCACCATGAATAGTTTTGAAGGAAGGGCCAGTAGTAACCCCTGAGTACTGCTGGGTTTGTCCCCAAAACAAGACAAAAAATTAATGTAAACCTTTCGATATATCTAAGTAATTCCTCTCATAGGAATCCACTCAAGAAATGGAAACAAGGAACAGAGTGATAGAACAGCAAATATGTCATTTAGTTTGCCTTGAGCATGGCCAAGCAGGTTTAAATCCCTGAATCTGTATGGTGCTTTGAGAACCTATAGGAATAATTCCTGAGTGCAGAGAAAGCCAACAGTAGTCTTGAGTGCAGAGTCTGGAGTAACTTCTGAGCATTGCCAGGTGTGGCTCAAAACCAAACAAGCAAACGAAATGAAATTAGAGGCCCACAGAAAGATTTGAACATGAATGCTGACAGCAACATATTAGTTAAAGTGGTACTCCAATATCCATTGACACATGGGCAAAATGTGTATATTGATATTCAGCCATCAAAAGGAATTAAGCACAAATAAATGCTATAGCATAGGTAAACCTTGGAAACTTAATGCTATGGAAAACAACTGCTAAGACCACATCTTGTAGGATTCCATGTGAAATGCACTGGAAAGAGACATATATAAACTATACAGAAGAGATCAATCTAGAGAGACAAGAAACAGTCTTGTAGCTGTCAGAAGATAAAGTAGACAGGGGAGTGGAGTAGATACATGAGATCTCTTTGTGGAGTGGTGCAAGTATCAAATTGGACTATGATAATAATTTATTTTTGGGGGTAGGCACACTGGTTATGCTCAGGGGTTACTCCTGGCTGTGAGCTCAGAAATTGCTCCTGACTTGGGGGACCATATGGGATGCTGGGGGATTGAACCCTGGTCCGTCCTGGGTCAGCTGCGTGCAAGGCAAATGCCCTACCGCTGTGCCATCACTCTTGCCCCTATAGTAATAGTTTTTTTTTTTTGTGGTTTTTGGGTCACACCCGGCAGTGCTCAGGGGTTACTCCTGGCTCCACACTCAGAAATTGCTCCTGGCAGGCACTGGGGACCATATGGGGCACCGGGATTCAAACCGGTGACCTTTTGCATGAAAGGCAAATGCGTTACCTCCATGCTATCTCCCGGGTCCCCTATGGTAATAGTTTTACACAACAAAAATTTTGTTTACACTGTGAATTATACACTTTAAATGGGTGAATTTTATGGTGTGTAAACTGTACTTTGGGGGGCGTGTAAAACTTAATACCTAAGATCAGAGTAAGACAGGATGGTTGAATAGGACCATTTAATGCCTTGTGTTGGAGCAGAGAGACCAACCATGAAGACAGCATGTAGTATACTTAATCAGTCCCTTTGGATAATAAAACAGTTGTAGATATTTAGATGCTGGCAGCAAGTTTTCCATGAAGTAAAAAATCTTGTTTATTATCTGACCTTTGGATAGTAACATAGGGCCAAGATTGTGCTGAAATGTGTGTAAACATTGCTGAAATGAATCTTGCACAGGACATAGCTTAGTGTTACAGATTTTATTGAAAGAACTTTGTTAAACCTGAAATTTTTGTTACATATGTATAGCATTAGCCACGAATCTTTCAGAAAGGAAAAGATCAGAATAAAGAGCCTCTCTTGAATCAAAAAAGATGATCTAATAGCTTGCCTTCATACCTTTGATAGCTCAACTAAGGAAGGTCTTGGTACCGTACTGTTCAGTAGGGCTCCCTAGGAATCAGAACTGATAGGAGTAACTATTAAGCTAGACTCCTTGTGAAAATCTTTGGTTCGGAAAGGATTTTTTTTTCCATTTTGTTTTGTAGAGGGGACACAAGGGACCAAGTGATCCAGACCAGCTTTTCTAAATAAATACAGAGTTCCCAGTCAGGACCGTCCATCCATTCAGTACTGGACCCCACTGGCAGAGCAGGGTGTGAGGACAGGCTGCTCCTACCCCAAGTCTCGCCACTGGGGCAGAGGGGCCTGGGGATCCCACAGTGCCTGGGGATCTGGAAAGAGGACTTAACTGCATTTCCAGGAGTATTAGAGGTGCTAAGAAGGTTGTGCTAACTTTCAGAGCAGTGGCTAAATAAAGTGTCCCTGGTGTCAGTGACATTATGTGGCAGGGGTTAGGGGGCCAGGGTGGGGTCAGCCATTTCCACCTCCCTACTCCCTACTCTGCATTTAGTAGAGTGAAAGCTGTGGAGAAGTAAGGCAGACTATCCCACAGCATCACTCTCTTCCTAAAGTTGCCACAGGGAGGCCTGAGGGAGGGGAAGAAGAAAAGGGGAGAAAGACTGAGGAAGAATAGGATAGGGGAGAAGAGGAGGAGGAAGTGAAAGAATTAGGGGGAAGAGAAGGAATGGGAGGTGAAGGAGAGGGGAGGGCCTGAAAAGATATTTAAAGTGAAATTACTGGAACTGAATTTACATTCTATTCGAGAAACGAGGGTTCCTCAACTTATGATCCAGGATATAAGGGAACATACTTTGTTGAGAGTTGGTGGACACAGGAACCATCAAGTATGACCTTCATGGTCATGGAGCAAACACCCATAGTTTATAGCTTCCCCCACTCCCCCCAGTGCCACAGGCCTTAATAGCATTGCGTGTTATTATGGTCCTAGCATTCAATCCTGCAGCACTCTCAGCTGGAGAGTGTTGGAGAACCTGGTTAGGAATGGCTAGAAGTATTTTTCTGACCCCCTGAACACTGTGTGGGAAGTCTCCAGAAGGTCTGGCATTGGTGCTAAAAGGACAGACATATTTCTTTCTCATAAGCTGCCCACATTGAACTGTTTGTACTGTATAGCCCAAAAATGATCTTATAAATATCACATGGCCCTTGGCAAGGAAAGACTCCTCACTCTGGCTCAGGAATGTCTCTGGAGTGCAGAAATGTTTCTAATTACATAACCACAACTTCCCAGTCTCCCAGCTCAACCTAGATTCCTCCAAATTATAAATTGGACATGTACTCACAATAAGCCGCTGCCTGTCATAAACACCTGACACCCTCATTTTGTGACAGATAGAAACACGACTCAGAGTCAACAGTGTTACACTTAGTAAGGAGAGAAATATATTAGTGAGAGCCCTGAAACAATGGGTTAAATCTATCTAAACTCATAATTAGAAGTAACACATGAGCATTCTTTTAATTTCAGAGATTTTTATGGCTACATCATACCTTTTTTTTTGGGGGGGGGGTTTCGGGTCCCACCCGTTTGTTGCTCAGGGGTTACTCCTGGCTAAGCGATCAGAAATCGCCCCTGGCTTGGGAGGATCATATGGGACGCTGTGGGATCGAACCGTCGAACCGCGGCCTTCCTTGGCTAGTGCTTGCAAGGCAAGACACCTTACCTCTAGCGCCACCTCGCTGGCCCCATCAAACCATTTTTTAACATGAGACATTCATGATATAAATAAGGGAAGAAAAAAACATTTCACTAGAAGATAAACACATCTAAGATTTATTAGCTATTATCATTTGGGGGGGACTCGGGGATAGTGTTTTTTTTTTCTTTTCCTACACCAGAGGTGCTCAGGATTTACTCCTGAGATCACTCCCCAAAGAGGTGGGAGAACCAAACAGGTACCAGGGATATTGTTCAATTAACTATGTAAAAGGTATACCCTACCACTGTACTATGCTCTGGGCCCAAGCTGCAATGTTTTGCTATTCCTTCTTTAAAATATTTTTTACCTTTTAGCTTTCTTAGAAAATGAGATTTCCCATAAACAACAACAACAACAACAACAAATTCTGCGTCTTGGTCTTGACTCTACAAGGTCACTGTTGGATGAATCTGAGACAGTGTTCAATAATCATGATCATATGCATTAAAGATCCAGGACCTATATCCTTGGAACCTACACACAGCAGGAATTCGTACACTGAGAACAATTTATAACAAGATCTGCTCCCCACATTGCAATCTGGTACAACTTTAAAGACACTGAAGAGGCCAGGGATATGATTCAAGTCATAGAGTAAGTTTTCCATATAATAGAGCAGACTCTTCCCTCTATTCTCACAGCATCACCATAATGAGGTGGGGAGGAACAGAGAGTAAGAAAGGGAATAAAAGGAAGGGAAAGAAAGGAGGACACTGAAGATTAAGTACAATTAGGTCAAGAGTACATCTCCTGGAAAGTGGTAGTAAGGAATAGAGTTCAAGGTATATTCACTGCTAGCAAGCTTGCTGAGATGACAGCCTAATTGCAGGCAACTTTCCCCTCCTGCAGAGTACTTGGGCTATGACTTCCTTACAAAGAAATCAACTGACAAAGGAGAAGGAAAAGGAATAGGTGACCTGAGGCCAATCAGAAATGGTATATGGCCTGAACTCCAGATGGGAGTTTCCAGAGAGGGACAAGAAATGCACTGGTTCCAGAAGGCAATATCCACTTTTCCAAGAATGGAGGAAAGTGCCCCCTTGCATTCATGCACCCCCCACCCCAGCCTTGAGAAAATAACTTTACCCAGAACCTGACATTTTGGGGCAGGCATGGTGAGCCCAGGACTCTCACAGCTGTGGTGGACCAAGTACGTGTATGGTGTATGATTCTGCCTTCCACCCTGACACAGGGGAGATGCTGGCCTTGATCCGCTGCATGTCAGTGCAGTGCCCATGAACATGACCATCACTGGCTGCATGCTTACCTTCTACAATCACATCTACCATATGGGGGGCTTGAGGATTGGGCGTCCCTTCTTTGGACCACTGGGTCATGAGAGCCGCTTCCTTAATCCTGTTTCTCTGTACTCAGACTTTGGGTCCTGTTCTGAGTAGGTCTGTGACTCAGTAGGGTGTCACCAGAGCAGGTCCCTATCTTCTATTGGGGGTACCTTGAGGGTCTGGAAATAAGAGCCCCACTCAAATTTCTTTCTTTCTTTTTTTTTGGGGGGGTTTTGGACCACACTCGGTGGTGCCCAGGGGTTACTCCTGGATCTCTGCTCAGAAATCGCTCCTGGCAGGCACAGGGGACTATATGGGATGCCGGGATTCAAACCACTGTTAGTCCTGGGTAGGCTCCATGTGGGGCAAATGCCCTACCGCTGTGATATCTCTTCCACCCCCCACCCAAGTTTATTTGATGTAGAGACTAGCTCAGATTCCATGGAAACTCCTTTTCAAAGAGATTATTTATGGTCCTGAAGAGACAGTACAGGGTTTTGGCACTTGGCTTGCACACAGTCAACCATAGTCCAATTCTCATCACCAGATCCAATACCCCGAGAACAGCCAGGAATGATCCCAGGGTACTGCTGAGTATGGCCCCAAAACGGGAGAACAAAAAGGTGGTTCATGAAAGAAGATGATAGGTGCTGGAGTTTCTAACTTACTGAGAACTTCTAATCTCAGAGTGGGGAAAATAAACCAAATTTAAATACAAGTGCTTCACTAAAATGGGGAAATATTTTTTATCTAGTAGAGATAGGAATTTATAAATTCTATAGTGCAGGTCTGTCTTTCGCTCTGAGCATTTGTCATGGAGACTTGACTTAGGCCTCAATGGACATTGTTCATCCAACCCCAAACCTCAGATTCTGATATTTGTACCAGTACAGATTACAGCACTAGAACCAGGATTCAAACTCCCCCTGGGGGAGGTCCAAATGTTGCCCTGGCACCAACCTGCCCCTGGGTAGGCCCATAAGATACCCCAATGATGAGGAAACAGCAACAACTTAGATCTAAGGGCAGGTTGCCCTACTTCACCACTCAAGGGCGAGATGAAATCAGAAGACACTCTGCCCTAGGGTCTGTGCAAGAACCAATACCTCTTGTTACAAAAGACTACAAAAGTTACTAAGCTGAACTTTTCCTGGAACCACAAAGAAAAACTTTATCCTAGGCTTCATCCTAGGACCTGCACAAAAACCAAGATCTCTAACTGCAGAAGACTGACTTTGTTAACTGCGGCTGAGCAGAATTTTTCTGGAACCATAAAGAGCAACATTGGGGTTGGACAACCAACATGTCTGGAGCCTGTAGTTGGTCTTTTGACAATATGCTTCATGGGTGGAGACACCATGTATCTCTTAGGCCAATGGAATTTTCTTTCTAATTTCCCCAATATCTGATGTGCCTGTGAGGAAAAAAAAAAAAAAAGCCATACCTGCCCCTCCATGCCTCTCCTTTATTCTTATTTTCTTTTAATTTTATTTATATTCTAGATATAAGCCGCTTCCACTTTTCCAGGGAACCACAGAACTTGAATTACTTTGTTCTGTCTCATTTCTATGTCTTTTTACAGATTGAGAAAAGAAAAATTTGGATGGGGCCCAGGGCACAAGTGGTCCTCAGGAACATTGACTGGGGAAAAAAAAAAGAGGTCAGATTTAAATACCCAAGCCAAAGTCAATGATGGCAGAATCATGAGACTGAAACTGTAACAAGGTAAACACAAAATGGACCTGTTACACTAGCAGTCCAGGGTACAAGGGGTGAAGATTTGGGATGCATGCAGAGAATTATGGTGGAGGGAGGTCAACATGGGTGATGGGAATGGACCTAATTCACTAAAAACCTAAAAAACAACTGTGAAAGATAATGGCTTCAATAAAATTAAAAAAATATAAGTGCTAAATTATTCTCCTGGCAACCATTTTGAGCCCTTATGCATTATAAAATGTCTTAGTCCTCGAGAAGAAAAAGATTCTCACTCTTCCCCCTATCCTGCCCTCCCAGTGAAAGTCTACAGGTCAAATGACAAAGAAAGACAGGGTTTAACCACATTATTAAATCAAAGGGGAACAGTAGGTCTAAAAATCCCTTAAAATTCAGATGAGACTCTCTCATCCACTGCTGGTGGGAATGTCTGTGGAAAATAATATAGAGTCCTTAATAAACTTAGAATTGAGCTGCTATATGACCTAGCAAATCTATCATCAGGATTTTAAAATATTCATTCAAAGGAACATATGTATACCATTATTCATTGCTGCAATGACTACATTAGCTAAGATATGGAATCAACTTAGGTGCCCAAATACAACCTAATGGACTATTAAGATGTGATGAATACTATGCAGCTGCCAAGAAATGAAATTACGTGACTTGCTGCAACCTGGTTAGAACTGGAAGATAACATGTTGTATGAAGCAAACCAGAAGAAGACAGACAAATACAGGATGATCTCACTCATCAGTGGTCTATAGAAGCTAAAGAATAACTGAGGAAATGTAATAACGTAGAGATGCCTAGAGCATCCCTGATCCTAGAGTTTAGGGAAGAAAAGATCAGAGAAGGGAAGAAATCAAGGCAGGAAATATGATGAAAAAGGGAAGTAAAGGGGAGAGATAGGGGCTTCTGTTATATTGGTGATATGGGAGAGTAATATAGCTATATGTTCAAAACACCGACTAAACAACACTGAAAACGTGAGATCTGAGTAATCATCAAACTTTGTAATGTGCTTGTCAAAGTGGTAAGTAGGGACTGGGGAGAGGGGTGGGGGGCAATGATGAAGTACTGGAGCATTGGGGGAGGGAATTGAAACTGGTGAACAGATTGGTACTGACATGTGGTATGCCTAAAACTCAACTGTCAATAACTTTGTAACCCATGGTTCTTTAATAAATATTTTAGGAAAACATTTAATGTGACCCAATTATCTGTCTAAAATGGGGCACTCTGGGAAGGACAGTATGAATCTGATTTTAGGAGGATGAAGTCAAGTCAGGATTGTTTTATCATACTGGGATATAGTCAGGTAGTCATTTCTCTCTTTAAAATCCTTCAGTGAGGGGCTGGAGAAGTAGTACAGCATATAGCCAACACAGATTTGATCCACAGCACCTAATATGGTTCCCAGAGCTCACCGTAAGCACAGAATGAAGAGCAAGCCCTGAGCATTGACTAGTAGTAGCCAAATAAACAAAACTTTTTTTTTTTTTTTTTTGGCTTTTGGGTCACACCCAGTGACGCTCAGGGGTTACTCCTGGCTATGCGCTCAGAAGTCGCCCCTGGCCTGGGGGACCATATGGGGCACGGGGGATTGAACCGCAGTCCATCCAAGGATAGCGCGGTAAGGCAGGCACCTTATCTCCAGCGCCACCGCCCGGCCCCAAAAAACAAAACTTAAAAATAAAATTCTCCAATGATTCCCCACCACTGCAGAGTAAATTCTAAATTAGTTATTCCTATAACTTGGTCATACCTCAACGATAGAGAACTACTGATTTCCCCTTTTCCATCCCACCATCTTTTAGTCTGTGAACTTAAGTGCTAAAGCCTCAGTATTCAGCCTCAATGTCTAGCACACAGTAACAGTAAACAGAATGGTTGAAAGAAGCAGTTGGCAAAATTCATCTTTGTTCATCCTCCAGCCAACATATCTTATTGCAAATTCTCTTCCATCTATGAATTTTAAGCCCATATCCCTGTTTCCCAGATTTAGCTTCCAGTTATTTGACTTTAAACAGTTTTGTTAGCCCTTCTGTGTCAGTTTACTTACCTGTATCTAATAGGAATCACAAAGATATATACTTTATCTAGTATATAACACAAACACAGATTATCAGTAACATTAGTGCTAACATTCTATCAGAAACAGAATAACAATGTCTATTCCTCCTAGGAAGCACTATGCAGGCAATAGCTTCAAGGGCAGAGAGCTTTGTTTCTTGACCACCCCTGTATCATAACGCCAAGGACATCACTTGACAAAATAATTACGCAGACTGTTCCTGTGTTCATAAGAATAGTCTGTCTAAGGAAAACCTTATGGACTTCCTTTTCAAATAGGACCCGGATAACTATCACTTTCTCTGCCAGCAGAAAGACTTCTTCACCTGAAGTGAATTACATGACACTTTGAGTTTCTGTCCACCAGCTGTTCCATCTGAAGTAGAGAAGATAGCTGTGCACTGAAGAGTTCCAAATGTTACTAGCGTCTGGATTGAATACAGATAGCAAGCAGCAAGGTCAGGGCTGGGAGTAAGAAAAGATGATTACTACTGTTTGTTTTCATGCTCAGGGAAGATAGCTACTTTCAATAGACTTTCAAACCTACACTATACACAAAGTTACAGAGCCTGAAAGGTATCAACAGTAATACAAACTCAGCTTATTTTTTTAAATAGAATTTTACAAAAATAAATTACCTAAAATTAAGCCCACCATTGTACTTAAATATCCGGTTCCACTTCCCAGGTTAAGAAAAGATAATCCTGGTTGAAGTTTCAAAGCTTCCATAACTTCAGAATAAATGCAAGGTGCTGACAAGTGTATGTTGCCATGCTTCCAGGCTAAGTCTTTGTAAGCATTGTCTCGGTAGCCTTCCAAATAGTAATCTCCGCGATCAATTGCTCTGAAGGCTTGCTCCACTCGTTCAGTGCGGATATACTGAGCTTCTTTTAAGTTATCAATTAAGTCATCATTATCTTCCCCAGCACTCACAGCTCCTCCCATGATAGTATTCAAATTAAATCATAAATTTTAAAATGTACGAAAAATAAGCAGAAATGGCTTCCAATAATGTAGTGTGGTTTGTTTTCCTCTCAATATTGCACTTGATTTCCAAAAACAAATTAATCCTGAAAAGAATAAAAATAAGCAGGTTTAAATGAATGTTCAAAAGGGAAGGAAGTTCTATTTTAAAATTGTCATTATAACTACTATTTCCCAATATTTGGCTTAGGCAGAAATAAGTTCCTTAAACATATTTTCACTTAACAACCATAAACACTAGTCATCTCTTCATAAGGGAAAGAAATCTGGAATACAGAAAAGTGCCCTCACCTCAAATCAAGTAACAGTAACAGTAACTACAGCTACTTAGACCTAAGTTCATTTGAATGAGCTAAAAAAACTGAGATTCGTTAAACAATGCTCTTAGCATCAAGCTATGGTTTATAGAAAATGATACACCTAACTTACTATGCATCCATTTGGCTGAAGTCAACTAACAATTCCAAAATACAACCATAAATTCAAAAGGTTAAAACAAAACACTCAAATGTTAACACATTTTATTGTTCTTGTTTTTTTCTTGTTTTTTTTTTTTTTCCGATTTTGTTTTTTGGGTCACACCTGGCTGATCAGGGGCTATTCCTGGCTCTTCACTCAAAAATCACTCCTGGCAGGCACGAGGGACCACATGGGATGCTGGATTCGAACTACTGTCTGTCCTGAATCAACTGTGTGCACAGCAAACGGCCTACCACTGAGCTATCTCTCTGGATTCATGTTAATACATTAAAAATTTTTTTTTAATTAAAAAAATTTAAAGTCAGACCCATCTATTTAAAAAGAGTACTGATGTGGATTAAGGTTATATTTATTGCATAGTAAGGAGACCACAAATTTATTAACAACTTAATGGTCTAAGCACAAGAACATATTACATACTTACATGCACCATAAACTTTTTAACAAATCAAGCTCAGTTTCTTTGAATAGAAACACATTTCCATACTCAAGGCCCAATGCAAGGTTGCTGGGGATAGAAATATGGGTCTCTGCACCTAAAAATTACAAGCTCCAGCCTTCTGAGCTCGCTCCTCCACCCAACAATTTAGGAATTCTACAAATAATTCCAGAAGAGCGCTCGGTTCCTAGAGACCTACGAAGCCCACTCTAAGTCAATCAGCAGGTGACAGAAAAGTCAGGAAGAAGCATGCACAAGTAAGGAAAGCAAAACTGAAAAACATTTCCTAAATTCCCTTCCTTCTGGTCTGGTACAAAGTAAGCAGTTGTGGAGAGAATGCTATAAATGGAGGTCTAGGAAGCAGGCACAATAAAGGGGTCCTGTAATTGATGGTATAATCTGCTATGATTTATATATTTTTTGTTTGTTTGTTTGTTTTTGGGTCACACCCGGCAGTGCTCAGGGGTTACTCCTGGCTCCATGCTCAGAAATTGCTCCTGGCAGGCACGGGGGATCATATGGGGCACCGGGATTCGAACCGATGACCTTTTGCATGAAAGGCAAACACCTTACCTCCATGCTATCTCCCGGGACCCTATGATTTATATTTAACAAAGTTTAGCTGATAAACGGTGGGGGGTAGGGGTAGAGAGAGCGGGCAATAATAAAAATGTGGTATTTCACAAAACAACTTCATGTTTTGAATAGGTAGGCAGTATTTCTCAAATTAAAGACATCCCTTGGCATCTTATGATAACAAAGTAAAAAGCTAAAAATAGAAAGCACCTTCCTCTGAAGTAATTAGATACGCAGTGCTTTCATGTGATCTAAAGAAAGTATAATGGAAGAGTAATGAAGGCTCTATTCAGATCCCGATTTGATATCTTGATTACAAGACCATCTATACACAAATAGAATAGCATTCATTAAGCAAATTAAGACTTCCAAGGTTGAAATCTCAAGAGTAGGAGCTGGACACTTAGTCCACCTGGTTCCATACACAGCATCTGGTCCCCCCAAATACTGTCAGGAGTGATTCCTAAGCACACATCCTAATCCAAGAGCTATAGTAATCCATGAGGACCATGAAAGAGTCTTCAAGTCCCCAAAATTTAAAGTTAAAAATTTTAAATTGCAAAAACAGATGAGTCAGTGAAGGAACAAGTAAATGTGATACCAAGTGACAATCCAGTAGTTAAAGCTGCATGAGAAGTTAATGATTAGATTTGCTATATTTTTCTTTGTAATTGGTTACAACATTGAGCATACAAAGTCAATTATTTGCCCAATGGGATTTTTCTCCCACAATTTCTTACTATTTTGTAGAAATATAAAAAAATTTAACTAAATCACATTTTTATTAGCTTCTGAATTAATTATAATAGTATATGCATTTGTAGCAAATCTGAAAACAATTAAAATATTATTTTTAATATTAATATTCAAAAAGCAACTTATTACTTTCCCCATCTGCATGCTCACTGAAAATTATTTCAATATTCAAGGCATGACAGGTTTATCACAGGGATGTACAATGGATATATATACAAGTGGTCTAGTCACCCGAACACTCGATTCTGAAATAATCATGATCAATTGATAGTATTTTAAAATTCAACAATTTTTTAACTTGAATTCACTTCATATTTTCTGAGTAGAGCAAAATTGACCAGTCCTAGGACACAGAACTATCTACCATCAACCAAAACAACAAGGTTGAACTCTAGTTCCACAGACAACTTTGCAGGATTGTTCTAAGGCAACTCTCTAGAACATCCTTTCCTTGCCTATGAAATAAAGAGGTGGAACTGAGCCCTATTTCCCACAGTTCTAACATATTTGCCAATTCAGTCCCAGTAAAACCTGCATTCGAATATAGCCAACTTGATTATGTAAAAAAGGCTCCATGAATGAGGCCAGGTTGCCTTCCCCTGAGCCACTCTTCTTCCAGAGGTTTCTGGCAGCCGAGTCTACAAACCAGTGCCATCTGCCATCTCTGCGTAACTGGACAATGCCATACACTCATCTAACTCTAAGCGTCCCAAAGAGAGGCCCAACTAGCAGGAAAAACTCACGGACATACCAGCCTCGCAGCTGATCACACAGCAGCTTTTAGAGGGCCCCTACAAGCCACCTCTGAGCTCAAAAGCCCAACACTGCAGATCCTCAAATTTGTGGACTACCTCCAAAATGTTAATTCTTATTTACCAGTAAGACTATACTAAACATTAAGTATTTATTCCCACCTGCCAAGGAGCAGGCTTCGGGGAGTTTGAGAAACTGATTACCAGGAGGGAACGTTACACTGATCATTGAATGCCAGAAATAACTGTATTATGAACAACCTGGTAAACCACTGTTTAAAAATAAAGAAATTAGTTTTGGGGGGCCACTCCCGGCGAACTTGGGGTTATTCCTGGCTCTGTGCTCTGGTGGGCTCAGAAGACCATATGGGATGGTGTGGATTGAACCGAGGTCCATCCTAGGTTGGTGGCATGTGAAGCAAAAGCCCTATCACTGTGCTATCACTCTGGTCCCTAAAAATAAATAAATTAATAACACTCTCCAAACAAGTGGAGCAGAGATAAACCGATGGGAATATATTAATCTCAGAAGCTTCTGCACCTCAAAAGAAAATAGTGTCTAGGGACCAGATAGTATCCAGGTAAAGCGTTTGCCTTTCATGCAGAAGGTCATCAGTTCAAATCCTGGCATCCCATATGGTCCCCTGTGCCTGCCAGGGGCGATTTCTGAGCGTGGAGCCAGGAGTAACCCCTGAGCATTGTCAGGTATGACCCCAAAACAAAACAAAACAAAAAAATAGTGTCTAGGATACAAAAGCCACCCACAGAATGGGGAGAAATTATTCACCCAATACCTATCAGATAAGGGGCTAATATAGAAAATATACAAGGTACTGACAGAACTGAACAAGAAAAATACATCTAACCCCTTCAAAAAATGGGGAGAAGAACAGACACTTTCTCAAATAAGAAATACAAATGGCCAAAAGGCACATGAAAAAATGCTCCACATCACTAATCATCAGGGAGATGCAAATCAAAACAATAATGAGGTACCCTCTCACGCCACAGAGATTGGCACAAACCACAAAAAACAAGAACAATCAGTGCTGGTGGGGATGTGGAGAGAAAGGAACTCTCATTCACTGCTGGTGGGAATGCCGTCTAGTCCAGACTTTATGGAAAACAATACGGAGATTCCTCAAAAAACCGGAAATTGAGCATATGATCCAGCTATACCACTCCTAAGAATATACCCTATGAACACAAAAACACATTATGAAAATGCCTTCCTCACACCTATATTCATTGCAGTGCTTATTTACGATAGCCAGACTCTGGAAACGATCAAAAGGCCCTTCAAAAGATGAATGGCTTGGGCCGGAGCAGTGGTGCCGAGTGGTAAGGCGCCTGCCTGCCTTGCCAGTGCTGGCCTAGGATGAACCTTGGTTTGATCCCTGGGATCCTACCCAGATGGTCCCCCAAGCCAGGAGCAATTTCTGAGCGCATAGCCAGGAGTAAATCCTGAGCGTCACTGGGTGTGGCTGAAGAACAAACAAACAAAAAAAATGAAATAAAACAAAAAACAGATGAATGGCTAAAGAAACTGTGGTACATTTACACAATGGATTACTAAGAAGCTGTCAGGAGAGATGAAGTTATGAAATTTTCCTATACATGGATGGACATGGAATTTATTACACTGAGTGAAATAAGTCAGCAGGAGAGAGATAGACACAAAATAGTTTCACTCATCTATGGGTTTTAAGAAAAACAAATTATTGTTTTAATTATTATTAATTATTGTAATAATGCCCGGAGACAACAAAGATGAGGCTGAAAGGACTGGCTCTCGATGTGAAGCTCACCACATAGAATGGTGAGTTTAGTTAAAGAGATGACGACTCTATCTTGACAACATTAATGAGAAGTAGAATGCCTGTCTCAAATACAGGCAGGGTGTGTGGGGAAGGTTGCACTGGTGAAGGGAGGTGTTCCTTTTATGACTGAAACCCAATTATAATCATGTATGCAATCATGGTGTTTAAATAAAGGAAAAAATAAAGAAATTTAATTAAAAAAAAAAAGAAAGGGGCCGGGCAGTGGCGCTGGAGCTAAGGTGCCCGCGCTAACCTAGGACGGACCGCCGTTCGATCCCCCCGGTTCCCCATATGGTCCCATATGGTCCCCGGTGCCTGCCAGGAGCGACTTCTGAGCGAATAGCCAGGAGTAACCCCTGAGGCGTCACCGGGTGTGGCCCAAAAACAAAAAAAAAAAAACAAAGAGAAAGAAAGAAAGAAAGGGCAACAAGTTTTCCCATTTCTGCTACTTTAATCAAAATGTTTTCTTCTGTCATTTTTCTCTAATGAGGGGAGGGAAGGGAAGAAATTGGCAAAAGTAGATAAAAGCAAAGGGCCAGAAGAAAAAAAACGAAGTCAGGAATTAGTAATGAAGAAAAGGTAAAGACAAATTAGTTTCACAACAGAGGCCTGAGCAGCTAATACATGTATTTGTTTAAGAAGGAAGCCAGGCCGGAGAGATAGCATGGTGGTAAGGCATTTGCCTTGCATGCAGAAGGACGGTTGTTCGAATCCCAGCATCCCATATGGTCCCCCGAGCCTGCCAAGAGTGATTTCTGAGCGTAGAGCCAGGAGTAACCCCTGAGCGCTGCCTGGTGTGACCCAAAAACCAAAAACCAAAAAAAAAAAAAAAAAGGAAGCCAACAAATGTGCTCAAAGAACACAATTTCCACACTGTTCCTGAGGGCCAGACAGCACACAACACACTCACCTGAAATGATTTCTAGTGTTCAGAAGTTGACCACTTTCCTTTCAAAACTCGACGTGTGGTGTTAGTGTACTGAGAACAACCGACCCTATTCAATCTTTTCAGCAGCTTAGGGATATTTTGTGGAAGGCAAGAGACAAGTCAAGGGTGGTGGGAAGCAGACAGATGGCAGACAGATGTCACAGAGTGGGAGGCGGACAGAGAGAATGCTGACTCACTTGTCCTTCCCTCCTAGCAACGAGTGACAGGCAGGCAGCCAGGAGCTCTTGCAGCTCCTCTCCTTGCAAAGGTAAGGATGAAGCGCAGCCAGCTCTGAGAGGAAGATGGTGATTGAACAGGCCAAATGCTGTTTGAAGGCATGGCATGAACAAAGGCTCTTTATTCCTTGGGCTGCAAAGATCTCCTTATGAAAGTAGAGATGAAGGCTGTTGCAGAGTGGGAGCAACTGCTCAGCAGCACACTTGTGCTCAAGTGGCAACAAATAGATACAGTCAAAATACAGAATTATGAAAAGACTAGACTGACTCAAAACTCATGTGCCAAAAGCTGCTGACAACACCCAATAACTCAAATGATAAACTCATTTTTTCAAAATAACAAATACAGCATGCCAAGCAATGGTTCTAATTCATGAGGAGCTAGTAAGCTAGCTTTCTTTATGGGGAAACCAACCTCAAAAGCTTCCAGTTTGTGAGTAGAGAGCCACAGCTCAGCCAAATCTCCGGAAACAAAACAAAAATGCACAGAGGCCCCTGACCAAAAAGTCAACTTTTCATTCTAGAATGTTCAACTCAGATCTCCTTCACTCACTCACAACCTCTCATTTCCTTTTCCTCCTTCCTTTTTCATACTCCTGGTTTCACAGGGAAAGAGTGCCTCTGATGTCATATACTGACTGCATCTTAGACAAAGGATTTAATTTGGGAGTTTAAGACAGAACAGTAAAATGAAAATGCAAATCCTATATTGTTTGCAGGTGTTGAGAAGTAGGGCAGGGCAGCTAAATATTGAAGTAAAATATTGAAGTAAACAAACTGACATGCATTCACTCTAGACAGGTTAATGAGAAATGAGAGAACCATGCAGTTCCAAGGTCATGTTGTGGGTTGAGACTGGGCTGAGAAGTCTAAGTTAGGCCCCACACATTACCTTTCTGGCCCAATCTCTCTGGGCTAGTCGGCTACTCTGTCATTCTTTTTTCCTTTCTCTAATCAAGAACTTGACACGATTCAGTAAAAATTAACTGCGTTATGTAGTTTTCCTTTGTTTCAACACTTATGACCATACTGCAAACTCGCACTGAAACCAAAAGTGGGTTGTTGGGCTATACCTAGCAACATTCAGGCATTAGTTCTGGTTCTGCACTCAGAAATTACTCATGGCAGTGCTTGGGGAGCCACATGGGATGTTGGAGATCAAACATGGACGACATTCAAGGTAAACTTCTACTTACCGTACTATCTCTCCAGATCCCCGAAGTGTCTTTGATAACGACAATTTAGTTAAGATCTAAGCAAGCGGGGCCCGGGAGATAGCATGGAGGTAAGGCGTTTGCCTTTCATGCCAAAGGTCATCGGTTCGAATCCCGGTGCCCCATATGGTCCCCCGTGCCTGCCAGGAGCAATTTCTGAGCATGGAGCCAGGAGTGACCCCTGAGCACTGCTGGGTGTGACCCAAAAACCAAAAAAAAAAAAAAAAAAAGATCTAAGCAAGCATTTAGTAATTTATGACTGTGATGGTACATAGGAATAGAAAATACTGAGATTGAATTTCTACTTTGGAAAATCTTCTCAAAGTTGAACATACCAAACCTAATGACTACTGCAAAATAAAGAGTGTGTGTGTGTTTGTGTGTGTATTCCCCTCACCAAAGTGTGTGTGTGTG
>PVKC010012689.1:0-23686 GCA_004027635.1 Crocidura indochinensis
TAACTAGAACTATCTAGTCCCGCCTCCCAGTTAGAGGGGGAAATAAGGGAAGTACCAAGACCAAACAAGTATAAGACCACTAAGCTGTAAGCTAGGCACAGAGGAGACCATCTATTCTAGCAGCCCCAAGGGAGAGGGAGGTGAATATGGGTGGTAGGATGGGAATGGAGGTGGAAGGAGGACAATTTGATATGGGAATTCCCCTGATTTTAGGTTAATATGTACCTAAAATATTATTGTCAACAATATACAAAAAATAAAGAAATATTATTTAAAAAATATTTTAAAGAAAAAAAAGTGTTGGGTAGAATTAGTATGATATATTGTATGTCTGAAACCTAACATGAAGAAGTTTGTAAATCACAATAGTTTTAACAAATATATTTTAAAAAGAGGTATTGGGAATTGCAAGTGACCCATTTCTCTCATTGCTGACAATTTTATCTTAGGAATATAAAAGCACAAATTTGAAGAAATGTACCCATCTCTCAACAACTTTTTTGGCCACACCCAGTGATGCTCAGGGGTTACTCTTGACTCTGCACTCAGAAATTATCCATGACAGGGGCCAGGCGGTGGCGCTGGAGGTAAGGTGCCTGCCTTGCCTGCACTAACCTAGGACGGACCGCGGTTCAATCCCCCAGTTCCCATATGGTCCCCCGTGCCTGCCAGGAGCGACTTCTGAGCAAATAGCTAGGAGTAACCCCTGAACGTCACCGGGTGTGGCCCAAAAACAAAAACAAACAAAAAAACTATCCATGACAGGCTGAGGAGACCTATGGAATGCTGGGAATCGAACCTGAGCAGGCTGATTGCAAGATATAGACCCTCTCAGCTGTGCTATCATTCCAGTTCATCCATCACAACTTTATTGACAATAACCTTTATTGATAGTTGAAAACTGGGCAAAAGCAATAGTATAGCAGGTAGAGTGCTTGCCTTGCCTTGATTACTCAGGTAGATCTCCAGTACCTCATATGGCTCCCTGAGCACCACCAGGAGATTCCTGAGAGGAGAGCCAGGAGTAAGGCCTGAGCACCAGTAAAGCATGGCCTCAAAACAAAGCACAAAGAGAAAAGTTTTAGAATTAGAAACCATCTACATGCTGCTTATTCTATAACAGGGAAGAGAAGATATAGACAGAATCCTTACTCCACAACATCCAAAAGATGAAATCTTGGTATTGGCCAAACCAAGAGAGTACAAGGCAAAGTGAGGCAGATGGAGAAAGACAAACACCTTATAATATCACTCATATGTGCTTGATGAGTGAAACCAAACCAAACAGTGACAATTGTAGCTTCTTAAGACCAAACAAGAGAAGAAGTGGAGGGGGTGCATACGACAAGAATGAGTCAGTTGTGTGGGGATGAATGGAAATTGACTTTTGGTAATGGAGTATGTACAGATGTTCAGAGATAAATAAGTGTACTTGAAACCTGATTACTGTGACACTGTATTACTTGCATTAAAAGCCAGAGAGGTAATGTGCAAAGAGAGGCAGATGGTCTTAAGACCCTGGCTAGGAAACGGCAAGAGCCCGGAGCCCTTTCTCAAAGACTGAGTTTTCTCTCTAATAGCTACCAGTTGGGGTTGCAACTTAGAGAAATTTTATCATTTCTGAGTCTAGTGGTTTTCAGTTTTTGAAAGTGAAGCCTCAGAAACAGGAAAATAGTCTTGGCAGGCCTCTGGGGCCACCCATGCAAAGGCCCTGAAGCCTCCAGTCATGCTATTTGTTTGGGTCATGTTTGGGGGTACAAGGCAGTCGTTTGAGGTGGGAACTCATATCCCACAGCAAGAGTAATATAATATAGATATTATTGTTAGAGAATATTTGTTTTTATAGTGAACAAACCTTCCAGTAATTAAAGCATGATCAAGTGGTATTATTTTAGAGTCTCTCTCTCTCTCTCTCTCTCTCTCTCTCTCTCTCTCTCTCATTCTCTCTCATTTCTTGGGACTGGATAGATGAAATAGCCTTCTATACAAATAGTCATTGGCTATTTTAAAATTTAATTACTGTAAAATATGAACTCAAATGTTAATAAACAGGGTGGCATTTGGTGCCAAGGACTAAATATTTACTGGTAAAATATACAGTGATGAAAAGAACTTTTAAACAGGCGATTAATCACAGTCTGAACTCTGCATTAAAAAAATTTTTGTCAGGGAAAATAAGTAAAAGCCCAAAGGGGAAAGTTAACCCCTTGTGGTGGCACCCTCAGGCTAAATTGCTGAAGAGTAACTTATAAAACAAAACAGACATAGAACTATATAGCAGAGAATTTTTCCTTAGGTCTGAAGTGATTTGTTTATTGAGTGAAATTAAGAATACTACCACCCCATCTAGCTTTCTTTGGCTCTAATTGAATTTTTTCATAAGTCTCCCCCATCCAGTCTTTTCATTTCTGACCCTTTAAGCTACCTGTAGGAATTTATTGCATGTTAGTTAAAAATTTTTGCCCTCCAGATAACCGAGGTTCAAATTCTTACTCTGCCTTTTCCTATATGTGTCACTTCACCTCTTTATTCTTCCATTACTCATGCACAAAATAAATGTCTTAACAGATTTCTGCATGAGTTAAATGTGTATATATATATATATATATATATATATTTATATACATATCTAAAGACATCTACATCAGTGAGATCACAGACTAGGAATAATAAATGCTATTTATTGTCCTTCATTTTATTGTCCTTCATTCTCCACTGTCATTACCCAAAAAGGATTTATCTTTCTAAAACCAATGGAATTCCCCAATTCCTCAGTGCTTATCCTTTGATCAGTGTAACCCTTCCTGAAATGTTCCTCAGAACTCAGCCTGACCTGCTTTTTATAAATACTGAAATGTTCATTATGTACTACTCAGATTGGTTCACGATTTTCCTACAGAGGGTTAGGGACTGACATTTTAAAAATCCCCTTCAGGACTACTTATTATGACAATCTAGTTGGAAATGATCAATCTGGACAAGAACTAAGTGCTGAAAGGAGATAAAATGATAGGCATGATACCCATTCAGCAACGATATTAAAAAAACCACTAAAAGGAAAAACAAAAGGCAGAGAGAGAAAGAGAAGAAAAACGTCCGCCACAGAGGAGACAGGGGAGAAGGCAGAGGAAAGGGCAGGAGGGAAACGGGGGACATTGGTGGCAGGAAATGTGCCCCAATAATGGTTGGTGTACACTGCATAACTGATAGTCAATCATGAACAACTTTGCAACTGTGAAAAAATTATTATGAACACTCTTGTAACCATGGTACTTAGATAAAGTAAAAAGATTTTCTTACAGCTGAATATGCTTCTAGAATAGTATGTTATCATAAGTGTTAACAAGTACTTAAAGAACGTAGTATGTTTATCCTAGTGAAAATGGTTACAACCCCAAACCTCATGCATTGTAAGGGAAATGGGTGCAACATATAAAGCATGTTCCTTTGTGTCGATTAATACTCGGTCTAGCCAAATCCGCTGTTGCTAAACTTATTTTAAGACGGATGCAAGCATGAATGAATAGACATGAAATCAGGGAGTGGGGGTTGGTTGGTTTAGGGGTGAGAATTTTTCAGAACAAAAGAGAAGAATTTGCCTCTGGAAATGATTTACTAGCAAAAAAAAAAAAAAAAAAAAGAAAAGAAAAGAAAAAAGAGCAGAAGTAACTTTGAGAAGATAATCTGCTTCCCATTATCTGTGAGGCAGAGGAAAAGACTATGCAAGAAGAACACGTGGAGATGAAAATCAATGGGCAAGATGTTGGTTAGGATTATTGGGTCAAGAAGAAACTCATTGTGGTAGGGAAATGGGAAAATAACAGGGGCAAAAGGGGGCAAGAGAAGCAAGGAGAGGAAAAGCAAACTGGTGCTGCGATACTGTTCGACATTTAAATTCTATTTTTTTTCAAGGCATGCATGGAGAATGGTGAGGTAATTTTTTTTTTTTTGCAGCTTGAGACATGTTCCTAATTAGACTCATTTATGCAACGGCATCAAGAACACGCAAGTGGTAAAGGCAAGAGAAAGAAATGGAGAGCAGGTGAAGGTCACTACTCTGCCTGGGTAAATAGAGATAATAAGAATGGCTGGTACTGCGCTCACTTGTCCATATTGTTTCAAAGACAAGAAACCCCACCTGAGACCATAAGTCAGAACCAAGAACCAATCCCAGCATCAGGATTGGGAGGTCACTTCTTCAAATTACATATATGTAATTAAATTACATATATAAATTTAATAGATATAAAATTTCAGATATGTATTTCTGAAAAAAAGAAATGCTTCCCGATTGATCTCTGGCGAGGCAGATTCTCCACTTGTAAGTAAATTGGGTCAATAAATGAGCGAATGGAACTTTTGTGTCAATTTCTACCTGAATTCGGATGTTCTGCAAAGGTTTTCCCAATAAGTAAATTGAACTATAGACTTATGGCAGCGATCTTTTTTTATTATTTATTTATTTGTGTTTGGGGTCATACTTAATAGTGTTCAGAAATCATTCCTGGCTGTGCTCAGGAGATCATATGCAGTGCAGGAAATCAAACCTGAGTTGGCTGTGCACTTTACCTGCTGTACTCTCTCCCTATCTCCAAATTTCTCTCTCTCTCTCTCTCTCTCTCTCTCTCTCTCTCTCTCTCTCTCTCAATTCATTGATTGAATGGGAGTCAGAGAGATTACACAGCGGGTAACTGTAATATTTTAGTCTTGCATGAAGCAGATCTGGGTTCTCTTGCTCTGAGTCCTGACAGGAGCTAGGAGTAAACCCTAAGATCATTTGTGTAGTCACAAACTAAAAACAAACAAACAAGTAAGCAAAATCAATGAAAGGTAAGTGCTAAGACCTGAAGTTTTATGTTGATTCTTTTCTGCTAACTTGCTCAGTGATTCTGTCCAAATCATTAGAATTCTGGTACTTGGTTTTCAGACTAGGAAAAGGACAAGATACAACCTTATCTCCCAAAACTGAAGAGGTAACCATTGACCATGTACCTTGATTTTACAAAGCATAAAGCTCTTTTGGTGCCTCCTTCTGCCAAATATAATGGAGTATTAACTAGTTAAAAGATAAGTTTCAAAATTAACAAGAGAGCATAGAAATAATACCCCTCTGTAAGCATACTTTAGAAAGCCTCCTATAAATGAAATTAGACATGTTCACCCTTCCAGCCTCATCTCAGAATGTCTTTCATCTGCTCAGCATATACATCACTAATTATGTTGAACCATGCCACTGCGATCCCAGTTTCAAAAAGAATAATCCCCATGCTCCCTAATCACAACTGAAGTCTCCAGAACCCCATGACTAAAAACAAGCAACCACTCTGAGAAGAAACTCTAGCATAGTGTTAAAAGATGGCAATACTGCGAAGGAATCCTAGTGCTTATTTCTGAGGAGAGGTAGTGTTAAAGCTGCTTTGGAGACCTGAGTTTCCAAATCTTCCATGAGGTTCCACTTAAACACACAACAGATGTACACAAAGCCTCAGCAATTGCCAAATTATATTATTTTAACTAGCAAACCAAATCTGAGCGCCTTGGGCAAAAGTTTTCACAATGCACATTTTGGGGAGAAAAATACCAGCTTAGACGACGGGAGGACTTTTGATGAAGGGTTTGCCCACATCTTAAGTAAAGAAATAGTGACCCTCCTGGCCACCCAGAATGGTTTTTCCTTGAATGAAATTATTACCCAATGGAAAGGCAAACACAAAAATTTGAAGCAGAAGTTTCCTATGCATTGATGCAAAACTTTACGAAAGAAACCAGAGAGAGAGAGAGGGAGATGGAACAAGCAACTCATTGCTACCTATTGCTCCTCTACTCCAGCAGTCAACCATTTACTCATACTATTCCACATGCTCTTCCCACTTTCTAGGAGACCCTCCAATTGCTTTGACCATTAACCTCACTGGTGCAATACTCACTGACCTTCCAATACTCCCTGCTCCCCAAAAACTGTTCCCCTCTGATTTCCTCCTTGTCTGTAGATCTCAGGCAAAGCCTATATTAGGCAGCAAACAGAAGTCTCAGAAACCAGGATCTAGGCCTCATTTCAAATCCAGTTTTCCCCTCATCCAGTTACTTAAAACTCCTGTCTCTTCCAGTTGAGCCATGTTTTTTAAACCATTCCCTATAGTCCAGTGATAAGCTGCAACAACAGAATCCAAAAGCAGGGCCTGGAAACAGATCATATTGGGAAGGATTATTAGCTTTCTCCAGTGATATTCTATATGTATATATAGGATGAAACAGATCAAATTATTGGACAGTTTTTAGAACTCAAGCCACTATTTTCTAGAAGAAAAAAAAACAATTGAAGCAGAGTAATAAGTGTACACTCTTTTCTTAGGTTTGAGGCAAAGATTTCACCGATAATTTTAAGAATGTTCCCATTATACTCTTACCAAATATTCTTTCAGAACATTCTTGGACTTTGAGGGTTTTGCCCCATTTCTGCTGGCACCCACAAGAGACGATCTTCTATGTCTTGAGAAACAATCCACAAGTTGAAGTAAAGGGTGGGTGACCTTAGAAAGAGAAAAATTATTGATGGAAATCTATACAATGGTGAAATGAGAGTTGTTCCACTTCTTAAGTAACTTAGCTCTCTAGTCCTATGGGATCATTTGGTTCTGTCAGAGGAAGGAGAAAGGCAGAACAGTGGTCAAGCAGATGTAGCCATGGCCTTTGATTATTGGCCATTCACACTTGGCCACCAGGCCTGGCAACCAGAGCTCAGCTCTGCAAGGATCCTCTTACTGAAAGGCCCTCCAGCTGCTTGCAGCTGGGTACCTCACAGCTGGCTTTCCCACAGAAATAGCTCCTAAGACAGTTTCCCAAAGACATTATTTTTGGAGATTCATGGGGGCCATAAAGTACAATTCGGAAAGCAGTCAGGAAACAAATGGTGAACTTTTTCAGTGTCTAGGTATGCTAAACTACGCGTTGTGCACTTAGTAAGTACCTATTCTGAGACAGGCACATTTTCTCCATCATTCCTTTCATCTTCTTTTCGTAATTCATACTGAAATGTCAAATGGTTGGAAGTACTGTCGGATGATTCTAGACATTACATCATGTGTGTTCATTTATGTGTGTGTGGCACAGACACTTGTGTGTGCCCAAGTTTGGGGAGGATACCAAATTACATCTGTGCATATGGAAAGCACACCTTGAGTGTCTAGTATCAGGTACATATTTTCAAGGTGTAATTCAGGACCCTGCAGGAGAAGAAAAGGTTTGGAAGATTTTTTTTTCTCTCATAAAAACAGCCCAGGAGTTGAGCTTTGAGCTCAACTTTTAAGAGAGAAAGATTGGGCTGTGTTGGAGATAATAATCAAATTAGAGGAATGTCTGGTGCAAACAATAGTTAACTCTCCTATGCTCCTTTCCACACAAAGCTGTTGCTTCCATTTGTTATTTTGTTTGCTTTATTTTGGGGCCACAACCATTGGTGCTCAGGTATTAGTCCTGGCTCTGCACTACGAAATCATTCCTGGCAGGCTCAGGGACTATATGGGATGCCAGGGAATGAACCCAGGTCAGCAGTGTGCAAGGCAAAAGCCCTACCCACTGTACAAATGCTCTGGCCCACTTCCATTTGTTTTTACTGGTCTCCATTTCTATGACTGGTTTCTGATTTGGGGTGAAGCCTTCAGGCCTAAGAAATCTTACTGCACAAACAAGGGTGCGGGGTGTTGTTAAACAGTTTTAAAATGCTTAAACTTCTAACCTACCCGCTTTTCAAAGTTGAGGTTCATGTCTTACTAAATTGTTGGTTCAAAGTGCCATGATTCTAACAGATAGTGGTGGGAAATTTTGAAACAGGCACATATTGGTACTTTTCTACTTCTTTACCCTACTTCTATTCTCTTAAAAATTAATTTTTCTCTCCTTTTCTTCCTTCCTTTGTCCTTCCTTTCATCACCTTTCCCTTCTCCCCCTTCCTTCTCTTATTTCTTTTCTTCCCTTCCTCCCTCCTTTTCTTCTTCCTTCCTTTCTTCCTTTCCTCTTTTCTTCCTTCTTCCCTTCCTTCCTCCTTTTCTTCCTTCCTCTATTCCTCCTTCCCTACCTTCCTTTCCTCCTCCCCTTTTTCCTTCCTTCTTTCCTTCCTTCCTTCCTTCCCTCCCTCCCTCCATTCTCCCTCCTTCCTCTCTTTCCTTGTTCTTTGGCTCTTTCTTACTCTACTCCTGTTCTTTACTTTCTGAGCATCTGTTTCTGTCTCATGACACAGCCTCCCTTTTGCCAGATTATACAAATACCAGGCAGCCAGCTCTTGATCCCTTTATGAAACACCTTTTCCCAAACTGTTTTGCCCGTGATTTAAACTCTTCCAAAGTAGAGGCTCAAATGGACTCAGGCCTAGGCATGAAGGGAGAAAGACACAAAAGATTGTGTCTGGCGGCGTCACAAACCCCTCCGACAATAAATCTCCCCAAGCCCTTTTCAGATCTGGAATGATTTTTTGCTGCTGAGAGTTGGTTGTTCCTTCCTCTTGGTTAATCCATGCTTCTCTCTCTCTCTCTCTCTCTCTCTCTCTCTCTCTCTCTCTCTCTCTCTCTCTCTCTCTCTCTCTCTCTCACACACACACACACACACACACACACACACACACACACTCTGTCACCCCACTTGTCTTCCTTACTGCACAGAGACAGTCAATTAAAAGAATGAAGTGGATAGTATCGGAAAGAAGTTGAAGTTGAAAACCTAAGAGAAACAGTAATACAGTTTGAAATGTTGAAGTCGAAACCCAGGAACAAGATGGTTAATATTTTCCTGCCTTGCAAATCCTTTGTCTTTCAGAGCCACTGGGCTTGGCTGGGAGTTCTGTTATCCCTGGTGGGGCCCCAGCCTGGGCTGATTCCACCTACATTCCTTCATTGCCCTAGTGGGGAGAGGGAGAGGGGGGTGCAGAAAAGGGGGAGGCCAGTCAAGCCCAAGGGATTGTCCGACATACAACACCGCTCTGAACCACAGCTCACATTCTAGCTGGTTTGTTTTCAAGTTTGTCCAGAGATGAGAAGTTGAAATGCCTGAATTCAATACCGTTCCCCTCACCTCACACTCCTTGACCTTGACTTTTTCAGAGTCTTAACCTTCTTGGCACCATTGAGTCCTGATGTTTTGTATCTAGTTTTCTTAAATAGTTAACCCTCTCCTTGACCCCTTTTCTGACTTAAACTCTGTAAGAGAGAGAGAGAGAGAGAGAGAGAGAGAGAGAGAGAGAGAGAGATGCTGCTTAGGACAAAACTCTACTTGCAAAACAAGTGCTCTACCACTGAACCATTTCTGGTGACTTAAACTTCTAACTTCCAGGAGCCAGAGAGTTAGCATGGAGTTAGGGTGTTTGCTGCGCATGCCAAAAAGGATGGTGGTTAGAATCCTGGCATCCCATATGGTCCCCCAAACCTGCCAGGAGCGATTTCTGAATGTAGAGCCAGGAGTATCTCCTGAACACTGCCAAGTGTGAACCCCCCCCCCAAAAAAACAAAACAAACAAACAAACAAAAAAAACTTCCTAAGTCCCAGAATGCCTCACTTCCAGGAAAGAGATTCTTTCTTCCTTCCTTCCATTCCTCCTTCCTTCCTTCCTTTCTTCCCTCCTTCCTTCCCTCCTTCCTTAACCCTTCCTTCCCTCCTTTCTCACCCCTTCCTTCCCACCCTCCTTCCTTTATTCTTCCTTCCATTCCACCCTTCCCTCCCTTCCTTCTCTCCCTTCTCTCCCTTTCTCAATCCTTCCTTCCCTTTCTCAATCCTTCCTTCCCTCCTTCCTTCCTTCCTTCCTTCCTCCCTTCCTTCCTTCTTTCCTTCCTTCTTTCTTCTTTCCTTCCTTCCTTCTTTCCTTCCTTCCTTCCTTCCTTCCTGCCTAACCCTCTGCCATCCATAATTTCTTTATTTTCTCTTTTTATAGGCGAAGAGACGAAAAGCAATGGCAGAGACATGATCATCACACATGCGCCCCAGGAATGTGGAGCACCCACAGGTGAAAGTTTAGCCACCCTGCCCTAGTGCAGAGCCCTCTGCCTCCAGCTCTCCTGCTCCATTTGGCTCAGTTGAAGTCCCTTAAGAAAGCTATAATCTAATCTTTATCACTGGGCTTGTTCCTGCCTTTGACCCAGACACAGTTTTTCAAGTGTTGCCCTTAACTAGCAAAATGGACCCATTGTCAGTTTGTTCCTTTTTGCCCTTATAAATGTCTTTCTGGAAACCTTCTTCTCCCCCTGGCCCATGCCTAGTGTGACAAAGTGACTTCATTTTCTGCCAGGAGGACTAATGTTCAATTTTTAAGGTTCAAGTGCTTTTCATAGCATTGTTTCACTCTAGCCATTCTGAGTTTCTGGTCCCTAAAGTGTCTGGTGACACAGCCTGTAGTTTTAGTGAGGAGCAGAGGCTTTTGGCTCATGCACACAGCCCTGATGTAGATGCTCACATAGGGCTGTGTTGCTCTGAAAATTGAGATTGGGGGAGTGTATGTACATTAGCAGTGTGACTTCGCACATAAAAGTATTTTTCACAATGCCCAATAGCTGTGAGATCATAAAATAGATTTGGTCTTTTGTTGCTCAACGTTGGATGGAGCTGTCTCTGACTTTGGTCTCTGTTTTGTCATGATAAAGCTAGAGTTTACTCATGAGCTGGTCTTTTTTCGGTCTACATGTTCTTCAGCAAGCCCTTCTTTCATGGTTTTTTTTTTTTTTGTGGCTGGCTTATTTCATTCCATGATTTATGCTAGTTATGAACAGTCACTATTACTTTTTTTGTGTGGTGCCACTTAACATGCATCATTCTTGGTGCTAGAAAGTCTAAGGACTGTTATCTTATTTAATCTTCTGACTCATCCTGTGAAGTGGAGATCACTCTGTGGAAACGGACCCAGAATGGTCTGTGTGTCTCCTATCTATGTTTGCCTATCATTTGTGTTTTGGAAGAACCACAGCATCCTCTTATCTTCCTCATGAACAGCAGATTAATGCCTGCAAATATTCACTTTCTGGATGGAAAATTTAAACAGAAGTCAGAAAGGACCATGAAGAAAGGTTGTGGTATGGTTCCTTCTTGAGTTGATTGTCCTGATAACCCTACAAACCTCTGATAAAAGAAAGTATGTGCTGATGATCCCGCAAGAAGATACCTACAACCATTACACTGTACCACAGAAGTGGCCAGTGCCACAGACAGGGACTAGGACCCATGGCCTGGTGTTCACACAGACATACCCCACTCTCTTATCAGCTAAGACAGTTGCCTTTCTTCTAGCTCAAGGTATGAAGTCTTTAGAACTATTTGAGGAAGAAGGTATCTGGGTGGCTGTGGTATACTGGAGTCAAGTATAGCAGTGCTTCCCAAAGTGGGAGAGAATTTTCCCCATGGAGGGGTATACACTGGAATGTACCAGAAGGTTAGTAGTAGAGTCAGATACTATTGGGGACACTTTCTGTTTGTTTACTCAAAGAAGGCAAATTCCAAAAGGATTGGTGCTGGTGATTTTATTTTCTATAAATACTGTCAATAAAGTGCTGGAGAAATAGTACAGCGGTAGAGCATTTGCCTTGCATGTAGATGGATGGTGGTTTGAATCCCAGCATCCCATATGGTCATCCATTTGCTCCTGCCAGGAGCAATTTCTGAGCACAGAGCCAGGAGTAACCCCTGAGCACCTCTGGGTGTGACCCAAAAAGCAACAACAATCCAAGAAAAGTCAATAAAGTTTGAGAACTTCTGAAATCATGTAGTCTCTAAGTGTTTACTTCCACATAATAATTAAGAAAGTAAAATTAATTTATAATTTATAAAATTATAAAATATTAATATAATATAATTTACATTTATATTATATTGTATAATAATATTACATAATTTATATAATATAAAAAGGCAAAAGAATTTATCATGCCTTGCAGGCCCAGATTTTATTGGCTTTGAGTTTATCTGTAATCCTTGCCATTCTCCATTTCTTTGATCTAAACACTAGAAAGGACCAGCAGAAATGCAGGCTTAAGCCAATCTTGAGTGCTTTGGAATTGAGTGGAAATCTTGCTGTAGTGGACCCTAAATTTTATCAGTTTATGGAAAGTTATTAGGTTGCATTTGCATTATGTTTGAGTCTAGTTGTAGTTCAAAGACAGCCCCACAGCTAGTTCTCTCAATAGGGTAAAGGCATCACTGGCATTCAACACTGTTAATCAATTTGGTTAATCAAGCTTTCCCCAAATGTGGACTTTTCTCAATACAAAGTGAATAAAAACAGTTCATTCTGTTGTCAACATCTACTGCCTTCAAGGGTTGGATGTTGAGAATTGGCAACAAAAACAGGAGGCAGCACCATAAAAGTAGGATGTAGGACACAAAGAAAACGCAACTCTATATTTTTTAAATGGAAAATGGTATGTGCAAATTATTTTCCTCCTGTCCCTTCACCCAGAAGTGAAATTAGAACTTGCCCTAGAAAAGTAAGTGGACCAAGCTGTGATTTCATCCCCTTGACTTATCTTTCTGAACTCTACCATTTGAACAACCCCATTAATTTTTTTTTTTTTTTTGGTTTTTGGGTCACACCTGGCAGTGCTCAGGGGTTACTCCTGGCTCCATGCTCAGAAATTGCTCCTGGCAGGCACGGGGGACCATATGGGGCACCAGGATTCGAACTGATGACCTTTTGCATGAAAGGCAAACGCCTTACCTCCATGCTATCTCCTGGGCCCCAACCCCATTAATTTGCAATAGAGAAAAAGCATCATAATATTCCTCTCAAAGATCTAAGACTCCAGTTTCAGAGCTCTCCTCCTAATAAGGTGAGTGTCAGAACACTGTGTTCTCTGACATTACCAACATATATTCCAGGGCTTTCCTCTCATCCTGATTCTTATAGAGCCCCTTGGGCAGTTTTTTTGTTTTGTTTTGTTTTGTTTTTTTGTTTTTTTGGGCCACACCCAGCGGTGCTCAGGGGTTACTACTGGCTATCTGCTCAGAAATCGCTCCTGGAAGGCACGGGGGACCATATGGGACCCGGGATTCGAACCAACCACCTTAGGTTCTGGATCGGCTACTTGCAAGGCAAACACCGCTGTGCTATCTCTCTGGACCCCTGAGCAGTTTTTTTTTCAGTTACTGCTTTTCTATACTTTGGAAAGCAGACCTTTGGCATGTGGTATCACCAAAGCCTACTATTGAGTTGTTTTTCTTTCCATCCTATTGAAGACCCTTGTATGTGACTTTGGTCCATTGCTAGGTTTCTCCCTTCCTTATTCACCAGTGGCATAGGTGGTGACATCCTAAATAGGCCTCAACATGAAATCTTGAGGATTTCATGTGGTCACCCTAGAGAAAGAAACACACCAAGGAGGAGAGAAATTGACCCTGGTGTGATGAGGGATGCCATCCAAAACTGGAACAAAGGCAAGACTGGAGCTTCAAAATGAGGAGAAACTCAGGTACTCTAGTAAAAAAAAAGTAGTAGAGATTCTAGAGATTTCTGCTCCAAAAGTCATTCTTGATTGGACTTTCACCATGACACAAAGACTTTCAAGAAACCCGAAGCTTTGGATGGCCAACTCATAGATCAGAATTTCAAAGCAGATGAACCAGGTTTGGATTCCACACTCTTCTTACCAACCAAGAGGCCAAAGAGCAGCTGTTTCTTCTGTCTGAGATGAGGATTATCCCACTCTGCCCCACACGAACATTCTGAGTTTTACATGAGATCAAAAGATCATCGTTCCTATAGCAATAGTGTGTTTTGTGCACTGCTAATCATCTTAACCAGGGAAGTGACAAGTAGGGATTGGAACTCAGGCAAGCTGACTGCACTTTCATCTCTACCATGTTTCTTGGTAGAAAGCTCAGAAACTACCTCAGTGCCTGGTCACTGATAACACAGTTGTCATTTACTTTTCTTTCCCCTTTTCACAGTGCATAAGTAAAAAAAAATCTATTGCTAGAGACCAGGATAGAATAAAAAATGTTCTGAAACTTGTATATATACAACTGCATTTCAGGGTGGCAGTGCTGTGGAATTTTCTTGAGAGGTGAGCTTTGTTCACTGGGTTTTCTTGGTTGAGTGCCATTATTAATTCTCTTTTCCAAGTTTGCCTCAGAACTCTTACAATGGAGAATTACAGATTATCCTCACTCTTGCATTGTATAGAAAGCTCATCAGTGATCAGAGTTGTATTTGGAAATTGGCATCAAAACAAATACTTAAGTCAACGTCTCTTCCATCTAGAGCCAATGCATAGACTAGATTCTGTAGCTCTTGGTTTCCTGCCCCTTGTCTGCAGAGATACAAACCCATTGGGCAAATAAAATGATTTAATTATTGATTTGGGGGAATGTGGCTACAATATGATTCATCACATGGAAGACAGTTACAGAGCTGCTCGATTTCTAACAGCCTTAGGGGGTGAGGGGATGCTACTAAAATCCAATGGTCCCTAATTACCTACCACAGTCCACCAGGTCTTTGATACTGCTGAGGTGGGGGGATCTGTTTGCGAATGCTGATACCCAAAAGTTTGCACTGAATTAGGTTGAGAGCTGCAGAGGAGACATGAAACATGGAAATCTCCCACTCACCCCCCCCCCCCAAAAGATCCTTTGCCTTTAAGGGCTCCGTTTAAAAGCTTGCACGTTTCCTCTGATCCTCCTTAATAAAGTGCCCCCCAACAGCCACGCTCCCTTCCTTCCTTGAGGTCTGTGCAGTCTCATTAAATTTGATGTGTCGCAGAGGGTTCGGTTATGTGAGAGGGAGGCTGAGGGAGCAGAACTGGAGGTTGCCAGCTTGACTAAAGGCACGTAATTCATTATGGCTTTTCAAAATGGACGCCCCTCTGGCTTCCTGCTCCATTGATTCTTTTTTCTTTCCCCCTCGCTTTGCAAGTAACAAGTGAAGGGACAGGTCAGCCTGCAGATTTAACCCTTATTAACAGCTGTTTAAATTCGAGATGTGGTTTGATGGAGAGATGGGAGCCTCTGTCTGTCCCCCTCCCAGGAGTGGAGAAGAGGTGATTAAAGATAAAAGCATGCAGCCATCTAGTGCACTGCTGGCAACTTGGCCTCGACCCATCCAGGGAAGGGCTAGCTCAGCTATTAAGTAGTTGATCCAAATAATGTCTCTTACTTCTGTTAAATATTCATGACCTACTTCCTCCAATCCCGCCCCTTGGAATAGTAGCAGGAAGGAGTATGTTTTTCCATGTGCCATGAAGAGTCCTGGGACAATAGCTGACCACAGCACCCTGGCTTCTGGTCAGAGGAGGAGGTGGGCTCAGAACAGCCAGGAGAATTCACTATGGGTGTCTTTGAAATTTGGAAATGTGAATTAAGGGCTGCTTTTGTGCTTCTGAGTGGGAGAACCTGATGATGGCCAGAGTAGCCAGCAACAGCAGGGCCTCTGGAAACAAAACGAGACTCACTGTGCAAATGCCAATCTTGTTTCTGTGCCAAGCACAGAATAGCAAAAAGGAGAATACAGTTAGTCCAGAATTTGACTCTTGGTCCCAACCTTGCTCCTGTTTCACTTCTATACAGGAAGTGGTTAGATCTTCGAAGTTCAATGCCTTTGATTCTCTGGGGGCCCTGTTCCTAGATTTCTCAGGGACATGGTCGTGGCCACTGCTCTTAAGTTTCTTCTTTCAAGAACCACATGGAGCATCACACTGGGTAGTAAAGATGATAAACGAGGACCTGGCTGCAAACCTCAGACCCACACACTGGCTAAGTAGTTTTGTTTGTCATCCTTGCACAGGGCCATGCTAACTTCTCTGTATTGTTCCAATTTTAGTATATGTGATGCCAAAGTGAGCACTGGCTATGTAGTTTTATAGGTGGCCACTGGGCCCTGGGCATTGATGTGGAGACTAACCCCCTGCCCCGCTCTAACTACCAATAAGAAAAAGAGAGAATGCACCATCGAAAAAGGTTACTTAGGGAAATGATGGATAGTGTATTTCTCAAACAATAAAGACCACATGTTCATCTCTCCCTCCCCTCTTTCTTTAACAATCATTTTCCCCCTAAAACAAAAAAAAAAGGAAGAATCTCCAGAATGAAGCTAGACTTTGAAAACCAAGACTTTGAAGGTGCCATTTTCTGACAGAAACAACGTCAACTCCCAAGATCTAAGTGTAAGAGAATTACATTCTGCCAAGTGCTGGTATTTCCACTATGGAAAAGGCAATGTCAGCCTCCTCCATTTTTACCTTATTTTTAAATTAAGATGTGAAGAAGAGTCTTTTTCTGGAGGTTGATTTTTTTTTATTATAACCATTTGTGGTGTGTGTGAACACACACACACATACACACACACACACACACTCACACATGCACCCTTTCCTATCCTATATCAGGGGTGGCGAACAAGTTCGACACAAAGAGCCAACATTTTAAACTGTGAGAGTCAGAGAGCCACACCACTCAGTGACCTGCCAAAACAGACAAACACTCACACAAAAGCATATAATTTTAACAATAATATATTAAACACATATTGCATTTTGCCATTTTAAGTGATGGTAAAAATTCTGTTCACCACCCCTGCTATAGTTGTTTTACATTGTTTCCTCTGTTCCTGCAGTTCTTCCTCCTGCCAATACCAAAATAGGCAAGAAAGTTCTAGAAAGGGTCCCTCCAACCCATCTCAGTTCATTTTGGTGCCTTTTTTTCTTCTTCTCATTTTGGTAAGTTTTATGCAAGTTCTTCCTGGGAGACACAAAAGACACACAGGGTTGGTTATAAATAGGGTTTTCTTTTAACTGTTTGGAGACACAGTTTTAAACTATTCGACAGTCAAGAGAACTCGATGCCAGTCTGGGCTGGTGACTGAGTTGGGCAAGGTTGGAATTCTAAGCCTTCCGTTTCTTCACTAATTGACACCATCAGAAAAATTCAGGAAGAAGCAGCGTCAGGGAAGTGAACTACAAATTTCCAATGTGTGTCCAGTCCAACCCAGATGGAGGCCAGGAGGTGCGTGCTACAAGCACTGCCAAGAACTTTCAGGTTCAGAACAAGTGTCGAGGCACGATGCAAACTTGGCAAAACCCTTTCCTCTTCATTTTTAACTCATGATTGTATGTGTGTGTGTGTGTGTGTGTGTGTGTGTGTGTCTGTGTCTGTGTCTGTGTGTACGTGTGTGCATGCATGCACAGGGAAAAGCAGTCCCTATTTTCTTTTCAGAGAACCTTTCCCTTCCCAGAACACCCAAGTCTTGCTTGACAAGCACGTAATGCATGAAAACATTGTTAATAACATGGAGAAAACTTTTGCTGCCAGACAAGAAATTTTATTGCCAGAACATCAACAAGTAGTGTGTTGTAAGGCAGGTTCTTGAAGAGGAGTTTAAATCCAGAATTTCTCAGTACAGAGTAATTCTATGACAATCCTTTCCCACATACAAGTTGTACAGGAATGTTCAAGGAAAATGTAAATTCTGGAGAAGGAAAGATGAAAAATATCATTATTTTTAAGTACCTAATATACTTCTGAAATGCATTTTAGCTTTTTATATGTGTCTTGTCTCAAGTTATCTTTGCAAAAAAAACCATCAAAGATCAATTATCTTTATTTTTTACTTATGATGAAGATTCTGAGAACCTAAAATGTTGGGTCATGTCCCCAAGGTCTTAGAGGTTGTGTTTAATATGATAACTTATCTACATTAAAGTCACTTTCTCTCTACTAACAATACTGTCTCTGATTGCAAGATTTTTAAAAATACATAGAATCAAATACTGCCAACTTAACAAAATGAATGGAAACAAAATTTGTGATTTGTGGGTCAATTTTATTTTCCATTATAGCAGAGAAACCAATGATATATTTGCTTCAAAATGTTTTCCCTCATCAACTCCTAAAACTTGTTTAGACATCACTTGTTAAAATTCTTTAGTTTGTTTTGTTTTTGTTTGGGGACCACATCTAGTGATACTCAGTGGTTATTCCTGGCTCTGTGCTCAGAAATTATTCCTGGCAGACTCAGTACCATATGGGATACTGGGGAGCAAACAGAGATTGGCCACATGCAAGGCAAATGCCCTACCTGTTGTGCTATCACTTGGCCACCAAGTTAAAATTATTAAGACCACATCTTTTCCAGTCAGACACAAGCCATACTATCTAATAATGACCATTGTATATATAACAGTTGTATGGACCAACTTCTTCAACAAATATTAGCTTGTGTCCATTATAGTACAAAATCTTAGTTGTTGAAAAATATAAGGGGCCAAAGCAATAGTGCAGCAGATAGGGCACTTTCCCATCATGTATTCCACCTGGGTTCAATTTTTCATGCCCCATATTGTCACCTGAGCTTACCAAGAATAATTTTTGTGCTCAAAGCTAGAAATCTTAAGAATACCCCCAAAAAAGAAAACCAGGCATATACTCAGCCTGATTTCCTGTCCCCATTCACAGTTTCTTTAACCTGCCACCCAAATCACTGTTCCCAGAAGCTAAGAAAACATTGCATAGACAGACACTCTCATCAGGCAACTTAGGAAGCTTCAGGTTCTTGCAGTGAAGGTACAATATCTAGCAGCATGTCTCTGCTTTCCTGACCACTAACATAAATTCGGTACCTTAATTTCTGTCCATGTACAGCCCCACACTTTGCCTTCTGACCCTACTTTTCCCTGAACTCAGTCCTGTTACATCTAAGTCACTTTCCCACTCACTAGGAATACTCTCCACTCTCTCTCACTCTCTCTCTTTCTCTCTCTCTCTCTCTCTCTCTCTCTCTCTCTCTCTCTCTCTCTCTCTCTCCCACCTGCTTCTTCAATAGCCTGTAAAATCTTATCATTTCTTGAGCAAACTCCTATTTTAACTTTTAGTCTTCCTACTAGCATTCTCTCCACCTCGGTGTCCAACTGGAAATGTGACTTTACCTTCATTTAAATTTTCTCTCAACCCCTCTATTGAAGAAGACTCTCAGAGAACCTTATACTTGCACTATGCCTCCTTTACTATTATTCTATGCCCTTGCACAGAAACTTGGAAACTCTTCCCTCACTTCTTGAAGTAGTATTCACACCTTAATACACATGTACTTGTCCATGCTCCCTTCACCCAGTGCCTAGAAGATCCTACTTTGCACATTATTCCCACTGCTTTATCATGTCCTCTAGTAACTACTAGAGATTTCAATCCAGTCAAGGATTTCATTTTGTTTTCATTGCTTTAGTGATTCATAGTTCACATGTAAGTCAACCCACCCTGTGAGTTTTCTTTCACTTCTTCATTTCAATTAACATAATCACCTCAGAATCCCCAAAGGCACAATTTCTTCATCTTTTTTTTTTTAATGTCAAAGTAGCATTCCATTGAGTATATATACCAGAGTCTTTCTTCAGTCAAATCAGTTGACATTTAGGTTGATTTCTATGTGTTGGCTATTGTGAATGTCGGCTACTATGTGTTGGCTACTATGAACAAAAGGGGGCAAATGTCTATTTAAATCAGTTCTTTTTTCATATCCTTCAAGTTAATGAGTAAAATATTCTTGTTTGTATAAAACTTTAATTACTGTTAGAAATCTCCATATCATTTTCCATAGACTACTCCAACTTAAATTCTATGGACAGTTATACTAGGTTTTTTTTCTCCATATCTTGATTAATGTTTGTTTCTGATCCATTTTATATAGACCATTCTCCCAGATTTGGGGTGAAAAAGCTCATTGTAGTTTGAGTGTTTATTTCCTAAATTAGCAGAGATATTGAGCAGTTTCTCATGTGCCTAGATGGCTGTGTCTTTTGACCAATTTTTCCCCTTTGGGTTGCTTGCTTATTGTTTTGTTGTGTGAGTTCTCAATATATTTTGTATATTAAATGGCCAACTCTGCTGTATGGTGTGCAAACATCAACAGCTCTCCATTGTTACATTGCCTTTTTGATATGCAGGAATTTCTGTGAAAATTTTTCATTTAATTGGAGACTCATTTTTCTCTTGCCTTTTTTCTCTTACCATACAAATCCATTTCTGATGATGCAGAGCATCTCATCTATGTTTTCTTCTATGTATTTTATGGTTTTATGTTTCACAGCTAAATCTTTCATCTATTTTGAGTTCATTTTCATATGTGAATTTGAATAGCGATCAACTTTTTCTGTTGGGTGTGACTATCCAGTTTCCCTCACCATTTGCTAAAAGAACATTTCATTTCTTCATTGTATTATTTTTGCTCTTTTATAGATTTGATGATCACAAATATGTAGGTTTATTCAGGTGTCTCTCCTCTGTTTCTCTGGTCTGTGTGCCTCTTTTGCTTCTAAAACTGAAGTTTTCATTGCTACCATTTTGTAACATAACTTGAATTTAGAGAGCATAATAATACTTTGTTTTCCTTTTTTTAGTATTGTTTTGGCACTGTGGAGTCTTGTGGTTTGGAGAAAACTTAAGATTTGTTTGCTCTATTTCCTTGAAAAATACCATTGGCATTTTAATAGGCATTGGTTGGACTCTTAAGTTGTTAAAACCCCTCTGTGTTTAACTGCATCCAGTGGACTATTTCCATTATTCTTCTTAGCTTATAAATGTCACTTAACTGGTCCCTTAAAATTTTATTTTTGGGCATAAATCATGAGATTAGGTTGATTCAGTCCAAAATAGCTGTCTTACCTAGACCTAGACTACTGGCTTATCGCCATGTCATTTATTTCTTTTGAATTTGTTTTTTACAGTAACATTGACTCTCTTAAAGGCTGACACATTCCATAATTTTGGCATACAACCTAACTCTCATCTTTTTATTTTTATTTATTTATTTTTAGTTTTTGGGTCACACCTGGCAGCACTCAGGGGTTACTTCTGGCTTTGTGCTCAGATGTCGCTCCTGGCAGGCTTAGGGAACCATATTGGGATTCCAGGATTTGAACCAGGATTCATCTTGCGTTGGCCTTGTGCAAGGCAAACGCTTATGACTGTGCTCTCGCTCCAACTCTCATCTTTTTAAAGAATAAATTCACTAGCCATTTCACTACACTCTTCATCATCTGTACAGCTACTCACTGTAATTCTGCAATAAGGGTGAACATTCTCTTCCTGTACTCTCCATCTTCTCCCTCACAACGCCACAGAAAGGAACCAGGGAAATGGCTCACTGTTAATGCACTTGCCTTGTATACACGAGGTGTTGAGTTCAATCCCAAACATTGTGAAAAAGCAAAACAAAGTATAAAATATAAGCAACTCCACCAGTACTTTACTCCTTGGTAATGCCTCTGGAATTTAGCACTTCTGAGAATTCAGGACTAGATCTTACCAAAGCATAGAGTAGGTTGTAGTGATTAATCATGCCATATGACAGGAATAGATCCAAGATGATAAAACTGAGAAAAGGTTGTTTTTTTTCATTCACTGCTATAAAGCTTTAGCTCCTAATTCTTTTTTTAAATTAATATCTTTATTTAAGCACCATGATTATAAACATATTTGTATCTGTTGTATTCAAGACAGGCATTCTATTTCTCTCACTCACTACTATTATCATGATAGTTGCTAGTGTAGTTATTTCTCTAACTGAACTGACCACGCTTTGTGGTAAGCTTCATAGAGTGGGCTGGTACTGCCAGCCCTCATTTCTATTGTCTCTGAATATTAAGAACATATTGTCTTTTCTTTTCTTTTCTTTTTTTTTTTTTTTTTTTGTCTTTGGGTCACACCCGGCGGTGCTCAGGGGTTACTCCTGCCTGGCTTTATGCTCAGAAATCGCTACTGGCAGGCTCGGGGACCATATGGAATGCTGGGATTTGAACCACTGTCCTTCTGCATGCAAGGCAAATATACCTTACCTCCATGCTATCTCTTCGGCCCCATTATTTTTCTTAGGTCCCACAGATGAGACTATTCTGTGACTATCTCTTTCCCTCTGACTCATTTCACTCAGCATAATAGTTTCCATGACCATCCAGGTATCAGACAATTTAATGACTTCATTTTTCTTGATGGCTGCATTGTATTCCATTGTGTTTATTTACCAGTTTCTTTAGCTACTCATTTGTTGTTGGGCATCTGGGTTGTTTTCAGATTTTTGCTATTATAAATAGTGCTACAATGAATATAGGTGTAAAGAAGGCATTCTTATACTGTGTTTTTGTCTTCCTAGGGTATATCCCTAGGAGTAATATAGCTGGATCATATGGGAGCTCAATTTCCAGTTTTTTGAGGATTCTCCATATTGTTTTCCAGAAAGGCTGAACTAGACAGCATTTTCACTAGCAGTGAATGAGAGTTCCTTTATCCCCATATTCTTGACAGCAGATTGTTCTTGTTCTTTGTGATGTGTACCAGTCTCTGTGGTGTGAGGTGGTACCTCATTGTTGTTTTAATTTGCATTTCCTGATGGCTAGTGATGTGGATCATTTTTTCATGTGCCTTTTGGCCATTTGTATTCTTCTTTAGGAAGTGTCTGATCATTTCTTCTCCCCATTTTTTTGATGCAGTTACATCTTTCTTTCTTGTAAAGTTGTGTCAGTGCCTTGTGTATTTTGGATATTAGTCCTGTCAGTACCTTGCATATCGTAGATATTTGCCCCTTATCTGATGGGGATTGGGTGAATAGTTTCTCCCATTCTGTGGGTGGCTTTTGTATCTTAGGCACAATTTCCTTTGAGGTGCAGAAGCTTCTCAGCTTAATATAGTCCCATCTGTTTATCTCTGCTGCCACTTGTTTGGACAGTGATGTTTCCTCCTTGAAAATGCTTTTAGTCTCAATGTCATGAAGTATTTTACCAACTTTTTAAAATTACTGTTTTCAGTAGAAGTGAGAACAGAATTGTTTAATTTTAAAAGAATTGAGTAAGGATTCTGACCCATTATTAAAAGAAAATCAGTCTGCCTCAAATGATTAGAGTAGAAATTTATCTTAAGAGACTGATAACTTTATGGATATTTTTTGTTTGTTTGTTTGTTTTGGGCCATACCAGCAGCGATCAGTGGGTTTTTTTCTGGGGTTTTCTTTTGTGGGGGGAGTAGTGTTTCAGGTTTTTTTCTGGCTCTGACTCCTGGGAGGCTCAGGGGATCATATAGGATGCTGAGAATTGAATCTGAGTTGGCCGCAATGTAAGGCAAACACTCTCCCTGCTGTGCCATTGCTCTGGCCCACTATGGACAGGTTTTATTTGTTTGTTTGTCTCTGACTATTGGTGATATCTGTGAGTTTTTTCCCCACACCAAACTTGAGATCTGTGTTTTATGAAAAAGGAAAGCATAGATATAGAGTAACATACTGCAAGATAGGGTCTTTGAAGAGGAAAAGTCAGAAAGGCTGAAAAATAAAATTAAAGGTTAGTCATCAGAACTCTTGGTTTCATTTGGCCAAAATACTGGTGTAAGGATTATGTACCAGAAACAAGCAAAGTAAAGCTCACCTACAGATCTGATATTTTCTGGAACCAGTATCTCTTTTCTGCTGCAAGGCCTCTTTCCTACTCTCCTATGACAGTAGGCTCATATTGGGCTGGTATTTCCCAAAGTGGTCAGTACTCAACCCCACCACCATCATTGTTGGAAACATTGAGGGGTTTTTAGTAACCTTTGGTGTAACAGGGGGTGGTGGGGAGGTGGGAGTGGCTTCTGTTTGGTAGCTTAAAGAAAGTAGATTGCCAGGGGCTGAAGAATGTCACTGAGTGATATTCCCAACCCCCAAATAGAACAGGAGGTTAAAAAAATAATATTTGGGAACCTTTGG
>PVKC010012690.1:0-23552 GCA_004027635.1 Crocidura indochinensis
AAAAAAAAAAAAAAAAAAAAAGAAATATTATAATGTGTTACAATCTGGGGACTTGAGGGACAAAGTAATTGCACATGATTCTGTTTTATTTATCTTAATGTTCTTTGGCTGAAAGTTCAAAGCTAAGATATCAGCAATGGGACTTCTTCTGAGAAATATGTTATGGGTGATTGTCCTTCCACTGTAACTTTACCTTGTTCTCTTTCTTTGCATCTTTGTTCTCATAATTAAATATTAAAAAATATAAAACATATTATTTAAGAGAACATCAGGTGGATAGATCAATTTCTAGAAATGGGTCATTTTATTCAATAATTTAGTTGTCCTTAAATATTATATTAAAAACAATTCCTTGATTGGGTAGCCTCACTAACATTTTAAAGATCAGCATGCTCTGGTCCCAGAGAGATATCTCTATAGGTGGGAGAACACTCTACACAACCAGAAGATATATAACATTCACAATATCACATGTTACTCCAATTACTTCCAAGAGCACAGAGCTATGTTCCCCCAAACCAAATAAATTCTTATTAAAATGAATCTTTAAAATAGAAGTTGCAGTGGATCAGTGAAAGAACACATGCCTTGTAAACATGATGTTTGATTTCAATCTTCAGATTACATACTATGTCTTGGTTCCTAAATAGATATTTTAACAGAAAATTGCTCAAAATTAAAACATAAGCAAAGTCCATGTATTATTTTCTCAGATCCTCCAGAATGACATGTCTCCTTAATGACAAAGACCCTGTCTTTTAGTGAGCATCTATTTTCTCCCAATATATATTGATGTATATGATGCATACATGTCCTCAATCTTATATAAGTAAAAAAGAATTATGGATTTGTAGGAAGCTCAAATATGATATTATGGGGCCAAAGCAGTGGCGCAGCAGTAGAGCGTTTGCCTTGCACGTGGCTGACCTAAGACGAACCTCAGTTCAATCCCCTCAGCATCCCATATGGTTCCCCAAGCCAGGAGCAATTTCTGAGCACATAGCTAGGATTAATCCCTAAATGTCACTGGGTGTAGCCCAAATCCACCCACCAAAATATTATATTACATATATATTATATATTCCTTTTATTTGATAAATATTCTATCATTCTTAGCTATATATTTCTACCTCCTTGATAAATAGCTTTGAAATTATCTAGACAAGACACCTTATTGTGTAAAGAGTAGGGGGCAACATTTAACTTGGTGATCCCTGAAATTTCCAATATCACTATAAATAACTTTAGTCAAAACCTCCTTACATTTGCTCCAAGACCTTATGGCCACTCTGCCTAGCTAGCTGTATGTAGCATTTTGTCCATGGGCAGTAAGCCAAGAGAAAAATGTACTTTTATTAGTCAACTAGAGCTTTCATAGTGCTTGGTCAAATTTTAAATTACTCAGGGCTTGGGTATTCTGCAGAACAAAATCCTATTTATGTGCTCTTGGCTCTTTCAGGTTCCCCTACTAGTTTTATGATTGGGGTTTTTGGAGAGTGGTTGATGCATCATAATTCATAAGGAACCATCTAGACTAATGTTAAAAAGGTGTTTCTTTTCAAGGTTCTATATTTTCTTACCTCTTTCAAACTTATAAATTTCATGTTTTTCTTCTTCAAAGGTTTATATAAGACAGGTACTCTCAAAACCACTGGTCCACTGGAAGAATATTGATCAAATGCCCTATATGCTCAATTCCTACTGATGATTTCTTTTTAAGATTAAACCATCAGATTGCATTCATCAAGCTTAGGGAGCCATCTTCCAAAACATCCTAAATTTAAGAGGTAGAAAGCAAACATAAGAAATGTTCTATATCAGCTCAACTTTAAATATTAGCATTAGAGGGGGTCGGGTGGTGGTGCTGGAGGTAAGGTGCCTGCCTTACCTTGTGCTAACCTAGGACGGACCACGGTTCGATCCCCCGGTTCCCCATATGGTCCCCCGTGCCTGCCAGGAGCGACTTCTGAGCGAATAGCCAGGAGTAACCCCTGAGCGTTTTTGGGTGTGACCCAAAAACCAAAAAAAAAAAAAATTAGCATTAGAAATAATCTTTCTTTATTGATAATAGAGTTCACTGAATGGCCTCAGGCTCAATTTGATAATCATAAATATTGCTACAAATATTGTTACAGCAATGGGTACTAGCTTATATTGGGCTCTTTATTCTCTAGTCATTTAAACAATAATCTGAATAAAATTGGAACTCAGTAAATTTTGTATTAAAAACATAAAAGGAGGGCCCGGGAGCTAGCATGGAGGTAAGGCGTTTACCTATCATGCAAAAGGTCATCGTTTCGAATCCCGGTGCCCCATATGGTCCCCCGTGCCTGCCAGGAGCAATTTCTGAGCATGGAGCCAGGAGTAACCCCTGAGCACTGCCGGGTGTGACCCAAAAACCAAAAAAAAAAAAAAAAAAAACATAAAAGGAGAGGATCTGAAGATGGCATGTCGCAGTTGTATATTTAAGTTACATGTGTGAGACTGCAAGTAAGATTCTTGTAAGTAAGGCTCATAATGCTAAATGTTGTACCTGGCATGACCGTGTGTGTCATCTCCTGCACTATTAGATACCCCCATTCACAAAATTGTGCAATCAAGCACCTTAACAAGTGCATTACCTCCAGACATTGTAACAGCAAAAACTTAATGAATTAGAGGATAGACAGGAGAATCATTTGATGGACAGAATAGATGAATGAATCAATGAATCAATGAGAACTAGCACTTTATGGCTATCAGTTGCTGAAAATTTTGATTAAATAGCTTTGCTTTTGCAAAATTGCTGTGAACCACTTGGAAAGCTTCATTAATGATCATTTTAGAAATTTTTCCAGATCTCATACCTACTCACAACTCCTCCTCCTCCTTCTCCTAGTTCCTAGCAATCTTCTCTTTAAGTCTATGCTTCAGTTTACAAAACTTATAATTTTTTCCTCCTAGTTTTAAACTAAGTTTGTGATATATATATCACAAACTTAGTTTAAAACTATATATATATATATATATATATATATATCTCACAAACTTAGCCATATATATGTATATATATATATATATATATATATATATATATATATATATGCTACTCCTAAATTTGTCCTTTCATTTTTCTGTTGTCGCTTTCTGAGTAACACCTAGTGTGTTCAGATATATATTCCTGGCTCTGCACTTAGTGGTCACTCCTGGCAGGCTTGGGAGACCATATGGGTTGCTGGGAAATGAACCCAGGTTGGCTGCATGTAAGCAAATGCCCTACCCACTCATTATACATTCTCTCCAGTCCCTGTCCTACTGACCTTTGCTTCAGAGAATAAAATTTTAGAACTAAGTCTTAAAAATTTTATCAAATGCAAAAATGGTCAAACAATGTAAATCACAGACAATGATCTTGGTTTTGGACATGTCTCGGTGTTTTCCTGACTCAGTTTAAGAAAGCAATATTTACTACTGCAACAAGTGTGTATAATGTTGAGATTCTAAAGAGTGAATATACAACTCCTCAGTTTTGATACATAAAATTTCATTATTTTTTGTTTGTTTGTTTGTTTTGTTTTTTGGTCACACCCAGCAGTGCTCAGGGGTTACTCCTGGCTCCATGCTCAGAAATTGCTCCTGGCAGGCACGGGGGACCATATGGGGCACCAGGATTCGAACCGATGACCTTTTGCATGAAAGGCAAACGCCTTACCTCCATGCTATCTCCCGGGCCCCAAAATTTCATTATTTTTATGAACTCATGGGATATCACTGTGAGAATTAAGGAATACAATACTGAGCATATATAGAACTCAAATAAAAGAGACTTCCTTCCATTGTAGAAATTAATCCTGTGACACTTAAGGACATGTTCAAGTAGTTAATCTAAATTTCTTTCTATCCACAATGGAACTTCCATGTTTTTTTTTGTGAAATTCTTATTTTCCACTATTTACAAAGACCTTATTTGGTGTCTTACAATTAGGTAAGAGGAAGTTTTCTCTCTCTCTCATTCTTTCTCTATTTAAGCACCATGGTTACAAAATTGCTAATTGCTCATTGTTGGGTATCAGTCATACAATGGACATCATCCTTCACCAATGCACCCTTTCCACCTATGTCTCCTATTCCCTCCACCTCCATCCACCATTACCCACCCCTACCTGTTTCTAGGGCAGGGAATTTTCTTCTATGTCTCTGTCTCTGTCTCTCTCTATCAGCCTGTTTGTCTGTCTCTCTCTCTCTCTCTCTATTTCTCTTTCCTTTTTGCCACCATGATTTGCATCTTTGTTAATGGAGGGATGCCTTGCATATCACTTTCTTCCCTTTCCAAACTGAGTTCTCATCTAGAGTGATCATTTCCAACTATCATTGTCCTAGTAGACCCTTCTCTGCTCCAGCAGCACTCATCATTCTTTGTGACAGTTTTCTACCCTACGGTTAAGTAAGAGGTGCCTGGAAGTTATCTCTATTGTCTCTGGATATATTGCCATACTATCTCTTATATTGCTTACATTTCACAAATGAGTGAGTTTATTCTATGTCTATTCCTCTTCCTCTGATGCATTTCATTCAGCATAATTATAGTACTGCAAGAGTTTACAAGATGACTGGGGAGACAAATACATTTATTCTCTGGGGAAAAAATTTTGCTCACCATAAACTTTCCTCACTAAATACTTTCTTCACCATAATACTTTCCTCACCAAATACTTTTCTTTCTCACCATAACTTCCATTTCCATGTCAAATAGCACTGAACTGTGAAGGAAACATATAAAGGGACAGGTAGATCAGATGTCAAAACAGTAGTTCAGAATAATGAGACATTACCTTTGCTCTCATTACCCCATTGTGCCTTACTAGTGAAGGTGTAGTGCTTCATATTAATTCTTATGTCCCCTTAATAGTCAATTTGTTTAGAAAATACAACTTTTTTCAACACTTCCAGTCTAATATCCATTATGTTCTTTCAGATAACTACCCTTTTAACAAAATAGCTATGAATCTACTTAGTTTTTACAAACATGTGCCTGGGGCTAACAAAGGTCTATTTTCTTGTCTTGTTTGACTTTAGAGCACAGACTTGGGCCAGAAGGATAGTACCCTGGTTCAGTCTCCAAATGGTATATGGTTCCCTAGAGTATCTCATGGGGTTGTTCCTGACCCCAGAGCCAGAAATAATCCCTGAGAAATATGACCCAAACCACTCTGTCTCCCAAAAAAAACCTGGAAATGACATAAAAAGATAAATGTTCTTCTGATGTTTAACTCCCCTCATTGAAATTCAGCAGTTGTTCTCCCTTAACTAAGAAGGAAGATTTCCTCTGAACAAAGATTGACATTTCCTTTGAAACAAAATAAATAGAAGCTGGAAGACAATTCAATGAGTTGAATGCATGTTATGAGAGGCAGGAGGCCTGAGTTCTAACCTCAGCATCACACGATCACTTGAGTAGTATCCCAAGGGATACCTTTAGGTGCAAACCTTAAAATGAAACAACAATACAAAAGAGCTGGGAAGAGAGTACAAAGGTTAGGATTAGGGATGATGACATTACTTTACTTGCTGGTACCATATGACCTCCTGAGCATCACTGAAAATTACCCTACCGACCCTAAGATCCACTGGGTGTGTCCTTATCTTCTGAAATTTCTCTAATGGATACTACTTACAAATTTTCTATAATTTCTAAAACATATAAATAAATCTGGCAGGATGCTTTACTATCTCATACATTTTAATTAATTAAAAACTTATGTCATTTGTAGGAAACATGACTGGTTAGTTTAAAGGAACTTGTTATAATCTATTCTTTTGAATTTAGAGTTTGCCTATTTTTTTCAAATGCTAAATTCATTAGCTAAAATGTGAGAGTACTTCTGATTTTTGAGTATGGTAAAGAGCAGTGAGTATTGAATGTAATAATGAGTGTAAGAATATTTTTAATGGAAACTAACCTATCAATGGAGTTTGCCTAACAGGATGGCAGAGAATCAATCAAAACCTAACAGGAAGTCAGTAGCTCTTCCTCAAGGATTCAAGAGTTTATTATTTTCACACAGGATAAGGTCAAAGTTATGCAGAAAAGAGGCATGTTATTTTTCAGAATATCAGAATTGGCCATAGTTTTGAGTTTCAGATTGTTTTGTTTAGGCCTATGTTTTTTTGGCTTGGGGTGGTCTTTTTAAATTTCTCTGTACATTTTCCCCTTCCATTTTACTCTCCTTAGGATCTCAGACCATAGGATTTTTAGGACCACCTTAGGGGAGGCACAGACACCAGGGATACAACTCAAGGCCTGGGTGCTTACTAAACTACTGTAGTATTAGATTGTCTCCAGGCTTGTGGAAGATATTGGGCTTTGAAATCATGACCTTGACTATGCTATCCTTGCTCTTCAAGCCATGAAGTCATCTTCTAGGTTGTTGTCACTAAAGAGTTACAAACAATGGAATTGTCAAAATCATCTCAACTCATGTGGTAGCATGGGATTGAAACTTGTGACCTTTGACTTAACAGACAAGTACCTTAAATCAGTGAATCATTGTTTAGGTCTTGTGATGTGTTTTTATTTTATTTTAGTTAAGTGGGATCCAAAGCAGAATTGGGGTCACTCCTGGCGATATCTGGTCAATTTGAACAGATTTGGGTAATGGTGGGGATCATGAGGGAGACCTGACAGTGCTCAGGGACTTCCAAGGACACACCCAGTGTGAGCTCATTTAAACATGTCAAATTCTGTTCATAAAGATTAATTAGAAGATTCAGCTATGCTGATGGCAAAGCCATATTGTTTTAAGTCTTCAGGAACTTAATATACAAAACAGGATTACAACTGCTCGATCTTTAGCATGACATGCATAAAATCAATATTTCAAGCTCCTTTGAGGGTTACAGCCCAACATGCTGCTTATGGCTCGTCATAATGACCTCAGCCAGCCCCTCCTGTCCAGTGGGGAAAGTGAGATTACTCAGCCTTCAAGGAGGCACTCAAAGACTAGGCAGTTCACAGGAGTTGTGAACAGGCCGATGATTGTCTTGAAGAAAAATATCATATGTAGAAGTTTCCTAGATGCCATGCTCTAATCAGTTCCAGCTGTTCCAAATTCAGAGAGCCAATCTTCTCAGTCATCAGAAAGTTTTGGGGACAGCAAAGCAGTGATCTATTAACAGATCATCTTAAGAGACTTGTTTAACTAAGAAGTTACAAAAATAGCCCCCCTAAACATTCCGTGCAAAAGGACACCTCAACATTTCTTTTGGACGGCCTTATCTTATTCTACTGAATGAAACAGTTGGTGGATCTCTCTGGGCTTATCATCAAGATTTTCCTTTGTGGATTTGTTGTTGTTGTTGTTGTTGATTTTTGTTTTTGGGTCACACCAGGCAGCACTCAGGGTTACTCCTGGCTCTATGCTCAGAAATCGCTCATGACAGGCTCGGGAGACCATATGGGATGCCGGGATTCGAACCACTGTCCTTCTACATGCCAGGCAAACACCTTACCTTCATGCTATCTCTCAGCCCCCTTTGTGGATTTTCTTAACTGTGAAATACTGAAATGCTCCTTTGTGTTTTGAACATCCCAAGACTCCCACCATTTCTCCTATCACTGGCCTTTTGCTTATCTAACACTGTCTACCTGAGAACGCTGAAGAAGATGAAGTTTGGATTTGACTAGCACTGCCTTTTCAGCTGAGGATAATTTTGTTCCCTAGGAGACATTTAGTAAAAATAATGAAAATATTCTTTATCTGGACAGGTTAGTACTGGTGTCTAGTGGGTAGAGACAAGGGATTCTTCTAAAGATCCTACAAAACACACAGTAACACATTAGTGAAGAGTCATCTTACCTTAAATGTCAGTGTTAACAAGCCTTATATTAGCATAATGGCAAAAAGTCAAATTACACATAGATTAAAAACTGCCTCACATCATATTATCAGAGGCACACATAAAAGCAGCCTAATTATTCCAGTGTTGACTAATAAGGAACCCTAAAAGAAGGCACTTCGGTAATTTCTTTCATGACAAGATCAGTCAAGCCAAATGCATGTAATCTTATCATTGGCCATTAAAACCCATTAAGAACTGTATACTACAGGGACAACTGGAAAATATAATTGATAACCAGATAAATTTCCCTCTTGTGACATGATTAAGTTTATCTAAAGACCTCCAAAGTCCACAGTGTATTAATTTCTAGAAAAAGGGGGAAAAACTGTAAAAGGAGTTAAGTTAAAATTCAGCTGTGAGTTGTTCTCAAGTTACAGTTGAAGAGAAGTCTTGAAGTATATTTTTCATTCATTTTCTATCTCTCCCCTATATGAGAAACATGGCATGCACAATTGGCGCCTATATTATCCTTTGGCCAATACTTTATCCCAGTTGCCATAGCAACTGTCAATATTTGTCTGGTATATCACAGCCCCAGTTGGCTGATGTCTAGTTCGTGTAGTTGTAAAGTTTAGGGAAGAGAGACACCCAGTGGTCTAAGTTAACTGAATGGCTAAAAATCACATCCTACTTCATTTTGTTTTCATTTGAAAAATATTTTATTAGTTTTTAAATCGAATCCTCTTGAATAATCAACAATTTCTACAATTAAAGTGACGGAAACAAAAGACATGAGCTAGGGAGCTTACATTTTTCTCTAAAGAACCAAACAGTAAATAATTTAGGCTTTGTGGGCCATATGGTCTCTGTTAGAATTACTCAGCTCTGCCATTAAAGCATGAAAGTAGCATGAGACAATATGTAAACAAATGAATGATTCTGTATTATGGTAAAATTTTATTTACAAAAGCAGGCAGCAGTCCAGCTTTGGAAGATAAAATCGACATGTTCTTCCAAATATATACAAGCAATGTCCCTTTCTTAGCCCCAAGTTTCAAGACACTTGGAAGAATCATTGAGAAAACAAATAACATCAATGTTGAATTAATTACCTTTGTACATTAACTATTATCTAAATACTTATTCCTGGCACTGTTTTAAATGCCAGGTGCAAAATAGTCAAAAGCCCTGTCATTGTGTGGCCTACATTTACAGTCAGTGATAAAACATGTATTTTTAAAATGTGTTGTAAGTCAAATGGTGTGCTCTATGTGGAAACCTCAATGAGAAATAAGTACAGGAAATACTAAGATGGGAAAGCCTTGCACTTGTTCCTACTTCAGATATAATGAAGTCCCAATCCCTTGAACCTGTGAATGAGATTTTATTTGGAAATAGTCTTTACAGATTTAATCAAATTAAAGATGAGGTCATTAGGTTGGACACTAATCCAATTTAACTGGTGTCCTTAGAAGACAAAGAATGCCATAGAAACAAAAAGATTCAGCATGATATCCCCAAGTGATGACAGAGGAGATTGGAATGATGCAGTTGCAAGTTAAGCAAGGTAAAGGATGATTGGTCATCATAATAACTAGAAAGAGATAAGAAAGGAGTTAGCCCGAATCTGAGGAGTCTGACTCTCAAGACTACCTGATGTCAGGGGCCAGAGCAATAGCACAGCAGTAGGGTGTTTGCCTAGCATGAGGCCAACCCTGGATGGTTCCCAGTTCGATTCCTAGTATCCCATATGGCCCCCCAAGTCTGCCAGTAGAGACTTCTGAGACCAGAGCCAGGAGTAACCCCTAATCGCCACCAGGTATGACCCAAAAAACAAAAACAAACAAAAAAACCTGCCTGATTTCAATGTTCTTGTCTCCAGATTTGTGAAAGTATATTATTTGTTGTTGCAGGTTTATGGTAGTTTGTGAGTACTGCAATCCTAGTACTGAAATCCTAAAAACTGTCATAGAAAAGAGGTAATTTGAGGAACCAGAGTGATAGCACAGTGGGTAGGGTTTTTCCCTTGACCTGGGTTTAACCCATTTGCAACCCATCTGATACACAAAGTGTATGTCTTTACTATCTTGAACATCCAGTCGCAAAACAATGTACAATATCTGTCTCAAAACAGGTCTGTGTGAACATCACCACTAACAGATGTGAATCCTGAGAGTGCAGCATCCAAAGATCTGTGAGCACCACAGTTGAAAGAGTGATCCACCACAGAGAAGGGCAAACATCAAGAACAAGAACAACCGGTGCTGGTGCAAATGTGGTGAGAAAGGGACTCTCTCCTTCACTGCTGGTGGGAATGTAGACTGATCCGGCCTTTTGGAAAAACAATAAGGATGTTGCTCCCAAAAACTAGAAAGCGAGTTTCCATTTGACCTGTTAGAATTCAAAGTTCGGGGGCCCGGGAGATAGCATGGAGGTAAGGCATTTGCGTTTCATGCAAAAGGTCATTGGTTCGAATCCCGGTGCCCCATATGGTCCCCCGTGCCTGCCAGGAGCAATTTCTGAGCATGGAGCCAGGAGTAACCCCTGAGCACTGCCGGATGTGACCCAAAAACAAACAAACAAAAAAAAAAAGAATTCAAAGTTTGATTTAGAAGTTAACTGCTGTAGCCTGGCCTTGCTGTGAGCCTAATTACAGCCATGGCAGGGGCAGTTTTAAGATAGAAAGACTAGGCCCAGAAGAACAGCCAGTTTCTGGAACTATACCCTAGGGTTAAATGCTAGGAAACACATCCATATAAGGTTAAACAGCAGCTGACAGATGGCCAGATAACAACCGCACAACAGACAGCTAGATGACACCGCACTCTGGCTCTGGTGGCAGCACCCAGCTGTCTGTCTTATGCTACATTTGAACTACAACCAATCCTAGCCCAATCTTGTACTTAGGACTAATAAGTTTAAAATATAAATACCCAGAGGGGGGATCCCTTAGACTAAGTCCTAGATATCCCTTTAAAATTGGCCTGTGAGTCATTCTTAGGGTCCTCATTTCTTAGGAGATGTGGATCCCCGCATGCTGGAATAAACTCCCTTGCATTAACACTATTGCTTCGTCTCTCTGGTAATCTTTTGGATTCTGATTTCCAAACTTAACAGACCCAGCAATTCTACTCCTGGGAATGTACCCTAGAAACCCAAAACATAATGCAAGAAGGGTCATCTGCACTCCTATGTTCATTGCAACACTATTCACAACAGCCAGAATCTGGAAAAAAAATCCAAGTGGTCAAGAACAGATGAGTGGATAAAGAAACAATGGCACCATGGAAAAATAAAGTTATAAAATTTACTTATACATAGATAGGTATGTTGAGTGAAGAGGAAGAGGGACAGAAAGAATGATCATGTTTATCTGCAAGGTATTAAATAAACAAATAAATAAAAACCCATAGTATAAGAAAAATACTCAAAGACAAGAGAAATTATACAGGGGTGCAATTAAGACAGGGAAGGAGCCACTATGACCATAATCATTGAAAATTGTCACTCTGGAGAAGAACTGGGAATTGAGAGGAAGTCAAGTGATACACAGTGATACCCCTTCAGCAACTGTATTGCCTAAAGGAAGATGCCTAAACCCCTGCATTATTTCTTCCCATAAAATTTAGATTTTTATATTTATATATACTGTTAAATTATTTGGAACTGAAAAAGTGACATGTAATATCACTTATCTGTGGAGGGGAAATGAGTTTGTCTACTCTATTGAGAATATAAATTATGGGAGCATAAATGGAAGCTGGAAAATCTTTTATGAGGAGACTACAATATCCCAGTGAGAAATACTTGTAGAAGCAATAAAGGTGGTAAAAAGCATCAGATTTGTTCAGGACACACAGGATCTAATAACATATTGGATAGGAGCTGGGAGAGAAATTTAGAGTTCAAAATTATTTCGCATATAAACTAAAATTTACTTGTGATGGAGAAGATAGGGGATAACAAACATTTTTGAGTATATCATGCATATACTTTTGGACAGGCTATAAGTGTGGTGCTATTAGAGTTGTAAATGGATTTAGAAATTTGCAGTAAAATTCTAAGATAAAAATTAAAATGTGAATATGATTAGTAGATTAAAAAAGGCTTTTAAAAGCATGAGAGCATGGGCCAGAGAGATAACACATCGATAGGATGTTTGCCTTGCAGTATTTGAACACAGCTAGGTGCACTCCCCCACCCCCCACAAAACAAAACAAAAAGAAAACAAACAAACAAAAAAAAAACATGAGAGCTGAGCTGATTAATTTTAAAGGAAATGAGGATGAATGGGGTAGAAAAGAGTTTGTGTGACTGGTCTCTGTAGCTCTGACTAATAGGAGATGAGTAGGAGACTGAGAAGAAACTGAACTAATAAGTCCTATGAGAGAGCATGAAAGAAAAAAGAAAGATGTTTTCAAGTTCAAAGGGTTAAAGCACATTCCTTACTTATGTGAGGTACAAAGTTCCACCCTTGTTACCACTATATGATCCTCTGAACACAACTGGATATAGCCCTATTGTCCCAGCACTTTTGAGTGTTAAAATCTATGTATTACTGACTTGAGCACCAAACCATCAAACTATCTGACCTTAATATGTCAAAAGTAGATACTAGACCCTCTACCCATTGTTTAGGAGACCCCAAAATATATTTTAAGCTTTTTATTTAATGTTTTTTTAATTTTTATTTTGGTCCACACCTGGTGAAACTCAGGGTTTATTCCTGGCTCTGTACTCAGAAATCGCTCCTGGCTTGGGACCATATGGGACGCCGGGGATCAAACCTTCGTCAGTCCTAGGTCAGCCACATTCAAGGCCAATGCCCTACCACTGCACCACCACTCTGGCCCCAATTTTAAGCTTTTAAAATTTCATTTTTTTAAAGATGTGTCCACAAAAAACTAGTGGCTTGAAGTTAGGGAGAACTGTGTGCTTGGTATAGCTGATTTATCAATGTGGAGATCCTAAACAAGCTGAATTTATGTTAATTATTTAAATCAAAACACTTACAGATTGGGAAATATTTATTGGAGAACTACCATGAACCAGGTGTGCCTATACAACTGAAATGTGAAATCACCTTAGTCATGGAAACATTGACAAGAAGAGTTTTATGAATGTGATGTGGTAGTGATGCACTGGGTTCACTAGAGAAAGAATGGGTGGGTATAGATTAGAGACAGGCATTTCAGGGAACATTTTAAATATTTGTCAATAAAAGGAGGGGATAGAGAGATAGTACAGCAGATTAAGCACCTGTTTTGCATGCAGTCAACTCCGGTTCAATTCCATCAAATAAAGTGAATACTTTAGGACAAAGATTGACTTGGTGTAGTTCTTGTTTTGTTATTTTAATGTGAAGGACATAACGGAATTTTTTCCATATTGGTGTACATCATAGGCAAAGGAGATGAAAATAAATATCCAAATCATAGATTCAAATGAGGAAAAATCCTAAACTATGGGATTTAAAGTACAAACAGGAGAGTTGATATTTATACAGATCTTTTACCTATGGTAAAGTGAGCGGAAATAACAAATATGTGTTAGGTAGATAAATTGATGGGATGGTAAAAACGCATAATGTCTCATTTTATTTAAAATTTCTCAACCTGGGGGCCTTGCATGCGACTGACCCTGGACAGACCAAGGTTTGATCCCTGGCATCCCATATGGTCCCCAGAGCTTACCAGGGGCAATTTCTGAACACAGAGCCAAGAGTAACCCCTGAATGCTGTGAATGCTGCCGGATGTGGCCCAAAACAAAAATACAAAACATTTTCTCACCCTGAAAAAAGTGAGGAGGCGATTAAGGCAATGTGGATTAAGATAAAATAAAATAAGACTGTGAGTAGCACTACAGCTATTTGCATTAAACAGTCTGTGTTTAATAAAGATATGACCAACCTAAACCAAGGAAACTATGCTGGGAAGCACTGACTTCCTGAAAGAAAATGAGTAATATTAAATAAATATTAAATACAAGTGAATGAAAGTTTGCAAGACAGATCTGAAGAGAGTGCAGATAGCTTTTGTTTTGTTTTGTTTGTTTTTGGTTTGGGGGCCACACCCTGTGGCACTCAGGGGTTATCTTTGCCTCTGAGATCAGAAATCACTCCTAGCAGGCTTGAGGGACCATATGGGATGCTGAGAATCAAAACTGGGTCCATCCCAGGTTGGCCACATGCAAGTCAAAAAACCTACTGCTGAGCTATTGTTCCAGCCCCAGAGAAGATTTTTTTCTATAAGCTTTTTATTCTGATGTTAGTTCCTCCATATATTAAGTTTACAAAAGTTCTAATCTTTTTTGAGTATTCTCATACACAAAAGCATACCATATGTTTATCACACTTTGTTTCTGAGGGTTGAATGAGATGATACATACACACATATATATGTGTGTGTATGTATATACAAATATCATATATCCATACACACATATATATGTGTGTGTATGTATATACAAATATCATATACAATAAGGTCTTTTAAATTTAAATTATCACATAATTTTGTTGCCCTGTAATGATAAAAATAGATTGGGCACACTTTCAGATTCAAAGGTCTTATTAAATATTTAATATTAAAATACCATCAAATTATGCTTCTTTCAATTTTAAATTATGAAATCTGATGTTATCATTGTTGTACTCCAAAAATATTAATTTGCTCCCAAAAATGTTAATACTTAGAAATATCAATCAAAGGTTCTGTCTAACTTTAGCCAATATCAGAGAAATCTTTATGAGATGTTGATGAATATTGGCATTCTGTAAAAGAGTTTGTGTGTGTGTGTGTGTGTGTGTGTGTGTGTGTGTGTGTGTGTGTGTAGGTATGTAGCCCAGAGCCTCAAAAATACAAGGTAAGGTCTCTTTTCTGAAATACACCCCAAACCTAAAAGACCTTGTTTTTCAATTAAATATATAATACATATTTTTATCTTGAAGCTATTGTGAAGATAATGAATATCATTTAATAATAAGTATTCACATTTAAACTAGAGAACTAATGTGTGTAATGTCTAAGGTCCTTTCAACTTTAAGCTCTTTTCTATTCTGTGCCAGTTTATTCAAATCAATGCTTACAGTTCTGTTTAAATTACTTCCTGGATCTATCACTGCATACATCTCCAACTCACATCATCATATTGACAGAAATAAATGACATGACCTTTACATCTATTTTCAAAGTTTCTATCATGACCTCTAACTATATTTGCAGCCTCCTTACACACTCCAACTCCTCCTAATATTTGAGAAACCCCCCAAAAATATCCATGCTTACTCAGTCTGTTAGCTACTGATACCATTTGAAAATCACCTATAGTTTATATGCCTCTGCATTCACTAAATCAATATTTGTCCATAAATTACTTGAGATAGCATTTCCAATGTGACATCTTAACGATGTTTGCAAGACATCTTAACGATGCCAGCAAAATATCCAAGGAATCTGTGTCTTCAAGTTCTAAACACTGGCTTACTACAAAGTATCATAGGGGCACTAAATTCTAGAAAGATACAGAAGCAGAGGTCCAAGTTCTGCTTCCTTCAATTGTTCATTTATTCATTCAGCATCAATTGAACACTGCTTATATGTAGAAGTGGAATTTAGTAATAGCAAGTAAGGACTTTGATGTCAAGCATATAAGGGTCCAAATCCTATTCTGCCGCTTACAATCTTGATGGAATTAGTCATTTTTTACACCTGGGTCTCAGTTTATTTTTCAATATGATGAAAATCATCACATACCTCTCTCATAGGTTTTCTATATGAATTGCCATTATTTTTCTTACCATAGGACACACTCCCCACCATCCCAAAAAAGATGGGGGGGGGGAATGTCTGTGCATCTTATGTAGCAAATACCATCTGGAGCTGAAGCCTGAGTGCAGGGCAGGAAGGCTGATACTAACCACTTGACATCCACAGTGTTATGTCCCCTTTATTGCACAGACATACCACATAGTATGAGCAATCAGGTTAACGTACTTTTACCATAAGACTATTCAATCGCTTCTGCAACTTTTATATTTTTATATTAACAAAAAAGTATTGAAAATGCTTTTTTATTTTCTGATGTAAAAAAATAAGTTAGGTAATGTATTTAAGCAGCTGTGGACTGGCGTACAGTATTGTAAATGTACTTCAGCCTCACAGGCTGACTGTTCCCAGGTGCTGTCTCCTGAGGGCATCTCTTTAGAATACTTTGTTTCGTTTTCCTCACATAAAAAATATGTGCTTCTAATGGTCAGGTGCATCTTAAAGAGTGAAAAATGTGTATACAAACTAGAGCCTCTGCCCACATTCAACAGAATAACAACCCATCTCCTCTACCTAGCTCCAAAAGAAAATAACAGCCACCAACTTTTCCCAGGTAGTCTGGAGAGGGTTGATACCTCTGAGGCAAGATCAGTATGGGTGAGAACAGATTTTCCTTTTTGCATGAACCACAACAACCCAATGCCACACCCTATACCCTTCAACAGCACTGCATTAGGAACAACTTGGTAAAACGCAGTGTTTTAAGAAATATTTTTACTAAAATAATTATTATTTTTTGTTTTTTTGGATCACACCTAGTGACACTCAGGGGTTACTTCTGTCTATGTGCTCAAAAATCGCTGCTGGCTTGGGGGATCATATGGGACACTGGGGGTGTTAAACCAAGGTTCATCCTAGACTAGTGCCAGCACCACTACTCTGGCCCCAAGTAATTAGTTTTTAATAAATGAATTGAAAAGAGTATATGCACTCAGAGAAATAATGTAACACATTTCCCCACAAATCAAAAGACTAAAACAGAAACAGAAACAAACAAATAAAAGGAATTATACAAAACAGTTGGGGAAGGAGAAATAGTATAGCAGTAGGGTATTTGCCTTGACCATGATCAGAACACGTTCCATTTCCAGCAAAATGGAGCACATTCCATTTCCAGATCAAAATGAGGGTGATGCTTAGACTCTAAGTAATTATCCTCACCCCATGAACTCCCATGAACATTCCACTCCATATTCATTTACTCATTTCCATATTGATATAATCTAGAAATATGTATAGAAATGGTGCTACCCTATCTGGAGCATGTACTCTTAATTTTAGTAAACTCCTTTTCTTAGGAAAAGTGCTACTCTCCAAAGCAGTGTTTTTTACTCAACATTTTTTTAACTGTGGTTCCTTCCATTCTGTCCTTTTTTCCCCTTTGGACCATGTGTCTTTCCCATTAGCCCCTAGACTTATGCTATTTTTCTTTATTAGCATGGCCCTTTTAATATATCTTGCAGGTCCACAGAGAGGTCAGATGCCCTGTTGAGAAGTTTGATAAATGGTTGAGCAGGTTGAGAAATGGTCCTTCATTTATATATATTTTCTGACCCTTGAGAGTACTGGTTTGCTTTTTCATTTGTTTGGGGTCACCACCACTGAAGACTCTTGACTTTGCACTCAGGAATCACTATCGGCAGGAGTTAGGAGTATGCCAGGAATCAAACCTAGGTTGAATACATGCAAGATAGCACCCTACCTGCTATGATAATGCTCTGGTCCACAACACATGTCTTTTAAAAAGTTTGCCTCACTTAGCAATAATGCTACTCTTTAGGTTGCTCTTAACATTCTGATGCTTAAGTAATAAACTACTTACTGTCCTTTAATACTCCACTTAACTCTCCTGCAGTAAAGTTAATGGCATGAATTTGTTAGGTGGCCAGTCGCCACGCAGAAAAGAGAACATAGAGTGAACAGAAATAGGTTTAGGTTTATTTAGACTCAAGACTAAGGCCCTGCAAGGAAAAGGGTTTGGAGCAATCTCAGCGGAATGTCCATATGTTAGGTAGCCAATTGCCATGTAGAACAGAGGACACAGAGTGGAGAAGACAGAAATAGATTTATTAAGACTCATCTACACAATTGACTAGTACATAACTGTTAAGAAAAATGAAGTAGGGACCGGAGAGATAGCATGGAGGTAAGGCGTTTGCCTTTCATGCAGAAGGTCATTGGTTCAAATCCCGGCATCCCATATGGTCCCCTAGCATGCCAGGAGCAATTTCTGAGCATAGAGCCAGGAGTAACCCCTGAGCACTGCCGGGTGTGACCCAAAAACCAAAAAGAAAAATGAAGTCATAAAAATTGCCTATACATGGATGAACATGGAGACTATCATATTGAATGAAATGAATTGGAGAGAGATAGAATAGTCTCACTCATCTGTAGTATTTAAGAAAAATAAAGGATAGTAGCATAATAATACCCAGAGATAATAGAGTTGAGGTTTGGAAGGACCAGCTCATTATATGAAGCTTATCTGAGAGAGCGGTGAGTACAGTTAGAGAAATAATTATATCAACAACTGTCATGACAATGGTAGTGAGTGAAAGAAATAAAATGACTATGTCAAGATAGGCAGGGAGTGGGGGAAGAGGGAAATTGGGAACAGTAGTGGCAGGAAAGTTGCATTGGTGAAATGGAGTCATACATTTTATGATTAAAGCCCAACTATAAACATGTTTGTAACCATGGTGCTCAAATAAAGAAATTATTAAAAATAAAAACTCAGGGCCTGAGTGGTGGCACAGGCAGTAGGGAGTTTTGTCTTGCGAGTGCTAACCTAGGGCAGACTGTAGTTCAATCCTCAGCGTCCCATCTGGCCCCCCAAACCAGGGGTGATATCCGAGTGCATATCCAAGAGTAACCCCTGAGCATCATCAGGTGTGGCCCCAAAACCCAAAAATAAATAAATAAATAAATAAATAAATAAATAAATAAATAAATAAATGAAATAAAAACTCAGTGCTGATGGTTGGCCAAGCCAAAGAGACTTAGAGCCCTGAGCATGGAAAAGCACATATTTCAGACATTTTCAGTCCGTGTATTCAAGGCACATATCCATATTCCTTAAAGGCATATATAAGCATAGTAGATGTTAAAGTAAGTCATGCTTCTTGTTTATGAGATCTATTTGCTTGTTGTAGTATGGTTCCAGCCCTCCCAGATACCTGGGAGCATTTTTCTAATCTTATTCTGGACACTGAGCTGGCCTGGTCTCTGTTTTGTTTTCCTAAGGTTAGGCAGAACTGTGTAATGGTGCTGCTCCCGCTCACAAACTTCCATGGCAGAGCTAACAGTGTTAGCCCAAACTGAATTTTCCTATAATACTGCCACTTCCAAAATATAGTTTGATTATTCATAGGTCTCTCTTCTCATTGCTTTCAACTGAGTTTGCTTCACAAACAACTCTTGTCTGAATTATTCCAAAAAGTTTCTCATTAGTCTTTCCATCTTTTGTCTAGCCCTGCTCTATCAGTTTTACCACAAAGCTCGTGAAGAGTTCAGTCAGTAGCTTATGGAAAAAGGTGTTAGGAGCTAAGATTTAGAACAAACTGTAACCTAAATGTTGATTTTAAAATGTGGCGTGCCTTTTGAGATGACATTGCTTTGGCTTCTGTACTCTACTTGCTTGAGGAAGTTAATTTCTGTACACCTACTAAATTTCTGTAAATTGCTGTGAACCTAAGAGCAGCCATGACAGACTGCAATTTTAAGATAGAAAGATTAGGCCCAGAAGAACACCTAGTTCCTAGAACCAAAGTCTAGGTGTAAAAGCCAGGAAGTACATCAACATAAGACTAAACAGCAGCTGACAGATGACCAGATGACCAAATGACAATTGCAACCTGAGTTTGGGGGCTACAGTCCACTCAACTGTCTGTTTGATGCTACATTTGAAATACAACCAATCCTAGCCCAACTTTGTACTAAGGATCAGTAATTTTAAAAGATCAATAACCAGAGGTGGGATCTATGTACCCTTTAAATTTGGCATGTGAACCATTCTTGAGGTCCTCATTTCTTAGGGAATGATGGACCCAGAATATTAGAATAAACTCCTTTGCATTTACATTATTACCTGTTTCCCTGGTGGTCTTTTGGGTGGCAGATCCTGAGTTGCAGACTAAACAGAGGAAGCTTCAGTTTCCCCTTGAGGGCTACTGGGAACAGTCCCCCAACCTACATTTTTAACATTCCAGTGAAATCTTGGGCTCTTTAGTGTAGGGTTCTGACGCCAGGTCCCCTGATGAGGCCGATGCAGGGGTAGGTAAAAGGGTCTCTTCCAGCCCATGGCCTCCAGGCCGGACTCGGGAAAGAGAAGGAAGACTGTGAGTCACAGACCACTCACAAGGAAGCATTGTCAGAGCAATGGACTTCTTTTATTGAAGGTAGGAACAGGCTTTTAAGGGTAAACTTTAGGCGGGACACAGAATGTGGGTAATACAGTTTAGACATTATAGCAAAAGATGGTATGCAGAGACAATAGCCACAAGGTACATGGCATATTTGATTTGGATGGTATGCAGAGATAGCTGTTACAATGTCCCTGGCATCATTAAATCAGGAAGCATGTAAAGATTTCGGTTGCAATGTTTGTTTAACCTGGACGACTTTCCCTACACTCATTACAAGTCTCTAAACAGAGACTCTCTTTTATATTCAAGGCCAGCTTGCAGAAATTTCCTTATTTCCCGACCTCTCTCCCCACATCTCCATCCTTTACTTTTTAAGAACCGAGTTATGCAGGAGGGGCTAAGGGCCTATGGGATTTGTGTCTCTCTTAGATTGTCCTGGCTACGCCTGAAAGTTGTCCCAAAATCTTACCCGTCATTGACTACCAAACCAGCCTATGTGTCATGGGTTTCTGCTAACATAACATATGCTGCAGCCTCTCTGTTTCCAGTTTGTACTATTAACTCATTTACTGCATTAGCAAGCATTGCAGCTGTGTGAAAACAGCTCTTAATCATGGCCACCAGGTGATTTAAAATGCAAGGTCCAAAAGTAATAATAATCAAAAAATAATTAATGGTCCTGCCAATGCAGATAAAAGGGTAGTAAGCCAAGGGGACCAATTAAATTAATTTTGATACCAAGGTGATCCCGCCTCCCACTCTCTTTTTCTTTATTCTATTCCCACTTGCAATTTATTAATAGAGTCATCAGTCAGTCCAGTATGGTCAGTATAGATGCGGCACTCTTCACGGAGGGCGGCACAAAGGCCGCACTTTTTCAGGAACAGTCTGTCCAGGCCTCGTTGATTTTGCACCACCACCTCGGCCAGGGAGAGTAGGGAAGTCTGTAGGTATGTGATAGAGTTGCCGATTCAGCCAAATCTTTGTCAATTTGGTGTCTCATTGCTGTGATGGCTGCGTGCTGGGTTCCAAGGGCTGCTGTTCCAGTGGCTGCTCCTGCAAGGCTTAAAAGGGAGACCACAGAAATAGCATCCACAGTGTCTGGGTCCCGCTCAAAGTGAGTCATGGTGGCAGAGGCGTACTATCTAGAAGAGAACGCCAGGTAACTCGGGTAATTAACTGGACAAAGACACATACAACTGGGTCATTGTTTAAAAATGCTGATCGATATAGGCACTTGGTAAGGCCTACATTTTTACACAGCAGTTGCCTGGTAGTTGGAACTGTCCAATCAGATAAAGGAGATGTCCAATTGATAAAATTGAGGCAGTAAGGGGGGCGATTGTACTGTCTCCCTTGTTCACTATATAGGCAAGAGCCTGGACCCTGGACCTGTCCAAATGTCAGACCCAGGGTGTCAGAGGTGGAGCACCATTGAGTTTCAGTTGCATTTTATATAAAAAATGATTAAGGGCAATGGCTTCATAAAAAGGGGGACTGCATCAAAGCAAAGAAAAAAAAGCATTAGTTAAATTAGGCCTGGTATAGTTAAGCATAGCATAGGTGGAATGCATGAGCTGCCAAAGGGCATGCGCAGTAGGTGTTAAATATTAGAGACCATGGTGCGTAGGCAGGCGTAGGCAGCGACCCACTAGGGGTCAGTGTAAATTGGGATTTAAATATTGGTGGCCTGGAGGTCAGAGCAGTTGGACTGGGTGCTGAAAAGCTGAGAGAAGTTACAGAGAGAGCAGGTAGTGGTGTGGGGACAAGGGGCCATGGCTCGGGCCCTATTTTAAAGATAGGATAAGTGATGCTTAACTGGATTTTAAAAAGTAATCCAGAATCATGGCCGGATTCATAAAATCTTAATCCTCACATCATTCCTCTTTTAAATCTTTCTACATTTTTCTTTCCTGTTTCTGTAAACTGTAAAGGGGTTACATTGAGTAGCCCTGGGATAGCACACAGCTGATGGTGTTTTGGTAATTTTAATAAAATCTTAGGTGTTATGCTTTATCCAGCTGCCTGAACCTTAAGATTCACACCTCCATGCAGCATAATAATAATCCCTTTCGGTTCCACATTTAGTTATAGAAAAAAGGCCATGACCAGGGCATATATAAAATTGTAAATTGCACAAATTATTTTTTGCATTTAACATGGTGCAACCATAAGATGAATCATGTGGGTCATGATACCCAGGGTCAAGGTATTTTTATAGTGAATCAAGAGGCCCACAATGTCACATAAATCAAACTTCAAGTCCGAAAACCAGACTCCAGCTGGATAGGCAGAGGACTCAACCATAAGGGCATCAGCATCAGCTTCAGCTCAGATAACTTGCCGTTACTGCTTAAATGATTGGTGTTATGCTTGGAGAGACTCTGGGAGGCAGCTGAGTAAAAAAAAAAATCAAAATCAAAAAAAAATCCAGCAAATTTTCATTCTGCAAAAGAAAAGAAAAACTAACCACAGGTTGTGTCAACCTGAGTTGAGTAATCATTATTACTATTTGTACTAGGTACATGTTTGGTATTTCTGACAAGGACTAAAATGGGTCTAGAATTTTCCTGTGGGAACACACAGCTAAAGTCATGGCTTGCTGACAACAAAGGATCTGGACCCCTCGATTCCCCTAATTCTGGGTATCTTCCAACAGGCCACCACTTGGGGCTTGGCTGATTTCTTTTTACAATGTCAGGCAGAGGCCAACAGCCCATTCTCCTTACCGGAAATTGAGTCAGCTAAATGTACACGGGATACTTATATTTCTGCACCTTGAGGAGAGAAACTCTTTGCTATATCCTTAGCAAAATGTAATGCACAAATCACACACCTGCATTCCTTTTTTCTTAACATTCTCTTCTGTTTCATCTTCTAAGGGCACTTTATTAAAGGATATAGGTTATATCAGATAAACATAAGCAGTAAAACAGCTGCAATAATTTCTTTTTTTTGTTTTGTTTTGTTTTGTTTTGTTTTGTTTTTGGTTTTTGGTTTTGGGGCCACACCCGGTGATGCTCAGGGGTTACTCCTGGCTATTTGCTCAGAAGTCGCTCCTGGCAGGCGCAGGGGACCATATGGGGAACCGGGCGATCAAACCGTGGTCCGTCCTAGGTTAGCGCAGGCACCTTATCTCCAGCACCACTGCCCGGCCCCAGCTGCAATAATTTCTTAAATTTCCAATTATTAAAAACAAACTATTAAAGGTAACCAAAACTGATTTAAGAAACAAGCAAATGTTTCTACCTTTGAAGACCTCAAGTTAATAATTTGTAAATTACCATGAATTTTATTTTTGTTCTTTTAAGGCAAGTTTAGCCTATTTTAAATGTCTAAAAATGGATGTCAGGCTGGGAATTTCTCCGCATCCACGCCTGCCCAGTAGGGCCAACTCCTAAGAACTGTGAGTCTTGTCTTTTCTTTGTGTTTCTTTGTCCTTTGCTGTTCTGGATTTCGTGGGAGTGGACCAAACTGGTCCCCAAAAAAGACTCGCTCTCCCAGAAGTCCATCCTAGGGCTGAAACACCCAGGAACATTCCAT
>PVKC010012691.1:0-23566 GCA_004027635.1 Crocidura indochinensis
AAGTTATATTTCAAAACCATTCATGCAGGAGCACTTCCATAGAGCTAAACTAAATATAAAATATAATTATAATATAAATAAAAATATAAAAATACAATATAAACATATGATGCTGTTATCTAAAGAAAGTATGTTCCCAAATCTCAAGGGCACCTTGGAGCACCATAGTGAGGGTTCAGAAAGTGCTTTATTAGCAAAAGTTTGTCAGGCAAACACATATACTCAAAGTAACTGTCTTCCCCACCTGGTCACAAGACATTTTCTTATAAAGAAAAAGAATAAGAAAGCAAGCACAGTTGTTCTACCTCCTTCCTAGAAACCTTGTGCTCATAATGACACTTTTCCCTCTTGGTCTACATCAGTACTAATGCAGTCAATGCAGTGCAAGTATAGTAAACTCTCAGATGCCACCTTTTGATAGGTGTAATTCAAGTGCCAACACCATGCTTCATGGCAAGGCATCCTTAACAAGAGGCCAACTCCTGGGTTCGAAAGATAGCACAGTGGTGTTTGCCTTGCAAACAGCCGACCCAGGACCTAAGGTGGTTGGTTCGAATCCTGGCATCCCATATGTCCCCTGTGCCTGCCAGTAGCTATTTCTGAGCAGATAGCCAGGAATAACACCTGAGCGCCATGGTATGTGCCCCCTCCAAAAAAAAAACAAAACAAAACAAACAACAAAAAAAGATGAGATTAACTCCTTTCAAATGTCTAACTCAAACATATAACATGTTCTGGGATTACATAAAATTCTAGTTGCCTCTAAGTGAAGGGCCTTTGGTTTTACAAATCCTTTTTAGAGAACTCATCAGAGCAATGAGTCTTTTTTAATTTTCCCTCTTCCTGCTTGTGTCTTTTCCCCATCACATTTAATTAACTTCTTTTATTGAGTGTATACATAGAAAAATAAGCCTAGGAAACCATAAACTCTCTACCCACTGCATCAATAAAAGCAGAACCCCACATCACCTAGCTCTTTAGGTGTACTTGCTCTTTCCTTGCAGCTTATTGTACTCCAAGGGTGTTTCATCCTTTACATATCTTGAAATAAACCTATATATTTTTCAGCTTCATGATAATTAGTTTTTTCAATTTCTTAGTAGTTATTTTAAATGATATTATGCAATCTTGATGACCTTCAGAGACAAATACTTAGTGATATCAATAGGCTGATATTGACATGCATATGCATGCACTAGTACAACCATTCATACCAACATATATACATATACACAAACACACAAATATATATATATTCATACATATATACACACAAAATAATTCATATTCAGATTGCCTTCTCGCTTTTACCAGGGGCATCCCTTCCCTAGACAACTTAAAGATATCAGCAAGTAAAATGTAGAGTTTCTAAATACAATGGGAAAACATGAATCTGACATAGGTGAGAAAATATCCTGAAGTTAAAGAATCATGTTATAAATAAGGAGGGAGTAGCTGGGGCCCGGGAGATACCATGGAGATAAGGCGTTTGTCTTTCATGCAAAAGATCATCAGTTTGAATCCCAGTGCCCCATATGGTCCCCCATGCCTGCCAGGAGCAATTTCTGAGCATGGAGCCAGGAGTAACCCCTGAGTACTGCCGGGTGTGACCCAAAAACAAAACCAAAAAAAAAAGGAGGGTTAGCTATTTTCAGAGAATTTCATCAAGTTAAAAGAGAAAGTGGGACAATGGACTGATATATAGTCCCAGTCCCACTGGAGATAGAGATTATATAGTGCCAGGAGTTGTGGTTGACCTAACTTTGTCATGTGATTCAGAAGAAATAGCAAAGGTACTTTATAACAAGGGTAAGGGTAAAACTAGACATATCTAGAGAATACTAGGCATATCTGAGATTGTAGAACAGAAACATGAGGCACAGGGGAAGAGACTGTAAGAGAGATATTTGGATGGAGCTGTAAGATCTAAGAGAGATGATTGTCTAGTAAGGATTACTCTAAGTTGCCAGGCTCATGATTCCAAACACCCAGAAGGAAAAGGAACAAGATAATTGTAGGAAATTAGGAAAACATTTTCTAGGTGGAGAAACAGCAGTGTTGAGACTTTAGGTATTTATAGAGATGAAAGAAATACCAAATCCAGTTTTATGAGTTAAACTTATAGCTTCCCTGGTTTTTGTTGTTGTTGTTGTTGTTGGTTTTGAAAATACCATTATCAAGTAATGTACCTTAAAATATCCAAGGTATTTTGTCTAAAATTTTTAGTTTGATCTTTATAAGATTGTTTACAAGACAACATACAAATTTATTCCATTAAAAACATAACCTTTACCCCCTTGTCAATAAGATGTTTATATTTTCCTGTAATAAAATTAGCACAAGGCATTAAAGTTTAGAAGAAAGATTATAATAGTTGAGTACACTTCTATTGACAGCCTTAAAATTACAATACATTTTTCTCCTAAAGTTTTCAGAAAGAGACATAAATATAATTAGGAACACCTTCATAACATAAGGGAATGTATCTAAAATGTATAATATATCATCTCTTTTCTATACTTTTTCTATAGTATTGAGTATTGTTGATGGTAACAAGAAAATCATGTATTTTGGTATAAAATTGTCTTCTCCAGATATTTTTGGTACAATACTGTGAACCCTGAGGCAAATTATTCATGGTAAATATTTATATACACATTATCAATGTATATAATTAAATATACACTATACACATTATTGTTTCTGGTATCAAAATAGAGATGATGTGCACTAGTGATGATGAAAATTAAAACACAAATTCTGTAACCTTATTTTAGTTTTCCAGGAATGTCTATGTAATAATAAAATTTTGTCTCTGTTCCCTCTTGGTAATTTCTACCAATTACTATCAACCTTAAAAAATAAGCACAGAGGGCCTGGAGAGATAGCACAGTGGCGTTTGCCTCGCAAGCAGCCGATCCAGGACCAAAGGTGGTTGATTCGAATCCTGGTGTCCCATATGGTCCCCGTGCCTGCCAGGAACTATTTCTGAGCAGACAGCCAGGAGTAACCCCTGAGCACCACCGGCTGTGGCCCCAAAACCAAAATAATAATAATAATAATAAGCACAGATAAAATTTAGATAAAGATTTATGGAAATAACTCATAGAAGTATTATTTAATGAAAATAATTAAAAATGTATTTAATGTCAAAATAAAATTCAAAGAAAAAAGTATTCAATGTCAGAAGAAACATAAACATACGATGGTAAAATCATCAATTTATAAATTAGAAAATAAAACTATGCTAAACCATAAGAGACTAAATAGACACATGTATTCCTATAATCATTCTTTCTTAGTTAATCCCTGGATGAACTGAAATTTCTCTGCCATGTGTAACTTACAATGAACATGAACAACAGTCTTTTCTCTATTGGTACATTCATTTTGCCAAGATCGTGAAAAAAATAAAAAACAGTATCTTATTCAGAGGTCTCCTAAAAGGCATATCATTACAAAATTTTATTTTGTTAAATATGTCTCTACAGAATTTCTTCGAATCATTAAAATAAAATAAATATGGTATATACCTATTTCCTTGATTAAATGTAAAAGCATTAGTGGGCAGAACCAAGCATCAACACAAGGAAAGGGCAACTTGGTGGTTGCTGAAGTTTATATTTTTCTTACTGTTAAGTATCTGCTCTGGGTTTCTTTCCCACCCCATAAAAAAAGAACTTCAGTTTGCTACCTCTTACCGACATTTATTCTGACAATTTTTTTCTGAGAGTCCATCCTCATCTTCTCCCATGATGTCCACTGCTGAAAATATCAATGCAATGAGAACGGCAGAGCAGCACACCAGGGCAAAGATCACTATACACTTCTGCTGAGACTATAAGAGAGAAAAGAAACAAACTTCTGTTTAGGACTCTAGATTTGATGACTTTATAGTTTCACATAAAATCCCTGGGGAAACATTATTATCATTGACAGGTGAGTACTGTATGAAAAATGCCTAGCTTGGGACCTTGAGGCTTGGGAAGTAGCACAGAGGTGGCAACGCCCTTGCCATTACATGTCCTGCCAACCATAGGACAAATTAGAGGTGAATTCGTGAACCACATCTGGCAACAAAGAGAGCCAGTAAAGACCTTACTATCTCAGAATCAACTAGGGGTAGTTTCAAGCACTGCTGGTGCAGGCCTATGATGTTCTACACAGCACAGTCCAAACACCCTTAGTCCCTAGCATTGACACTTAAAATCAGGATTGCTGACATTTTTTGGGAACCTCCCCATTGCTCTGAGTATGAGAGTTCCCCTTTCACTTTCTAAGACTCATATTTATTCTTAAATATTTCCATTCAACATATTAATATGTTGCAAGACTTATAAATGAGTTTTTGTCAATCATTGCACCAAAATCAATTTAGAAACAAACAATACCCATTGCTGCACATTAAAAGTGAAACATAAAGGGAAATGTAATAATTGTTCTTTGTCCCTTGTCTTTTGCTTATATGACCAATGTGTACAAATTGTACTGAAAAATCTATTTTCATTTTTTTCACATTCATCCTGCTTGGAGATCATTAAGGTGATAGCTTTATTAGAAGAGACTCCCGTTGGTGGTCAATATGAGATTTGCATTCAAATTATAATGGCATATGTTACATAACTGATACAATTTTATTAAGACAGTGAATATAGGGACTGGAGAGATAGCACAGCGATAAAGCATTTTCCTTACACGTGACCAACCCAGAATAAATGGTGATTTGATTTTGGCATCCCATATGGTCCCCTGAACCTGCCAGCAGTGATTTCTGAGTGCAGAACCAAAAGTAACCCTTGAGCCCTGCTGGGTGTGTACCAAAAAAAATAAAAAACAACAACAAAAGAAGACAGTGAACATAATAATTTCAATATTTATATTCTTAGTAATGTTTTTACTTAGAAATGCAAAATGACAATACAAGAAAATAATTTTACATATGTCCTTGTTTACAACTAAAGTTAAGGAAAAAAGACCATAAGGTCAGGGAATGAGACAAGTCATTTTGCCTTTGTTGGTTAGACATGATAAAATGTCTAATGAGAAAATGATAAAGGCTAATTTTAAATGTGTATTTGTTATATATTCAGGTTGTTTACAAGAGAAAAAGTAGTTATCTTTATTCCCTTAGAGTTTATACTTAGAAGTATAAACACTCACTCACACACACACACACATACACACACACACACACACACACACCACAGAGAGAGAGAGAGCAAGAGAGAGAGAGAGAGACTAAATGAAACCTTTTAGCTCTCCTCCAGCCAATTTTCTGTCATTTATTTCTATTCTATATTTACTTCTTTTACCTTGGCAATCATTATATATAAGTAATGGCTTTACTTTACTCTATCTCCAAACAGCCACTACCAATTGAGAGAGTTACTGTATAAACAAAACACATAGGGGAAAAGTTAAAAGAAAATAATTTTGACAGAGATGTGGGTATGCAGTTTTAAGAAAGAAATAGGAGCTTACTAAAAATTTATTTCCTTCCCAAATTTGACAAATGCAAATCTTTTCGATCTTTAAAAAGGTGCTAGAAAAGAGGATAAATTTGTGTATCTTTCTGACCAGATTAGATATAAATTCAGGGACCAAGTCTGGCAATAAAATGCAACACTGCAGATTATATCATTTTTCCATTTACTCCCCGATTTATGTAAAATTCCTACTTAAGTACATTCTTGGGTTTATTTTTGGGCCATACCAAGTTATACCCAGGGCTTTCTCTTTGATATGCATTCAGGAATCATTTCTGACGGAGCTCAGAGAATGCTGTATTTTGAAACTGGGTGAGCTAGATGCAAAGTAAAGGTCTTACTATCACTCCAGCTCCATTAAGTTTTTTATATTTTTATATTTGAGCAACATCTGAGACTGTTCATGGATTACTTCTGGCTCTGAGATCAGAAATTACTCCTGGTAGGCTCAGGGGATCATATGGATGCCAGGCATCAAATTCATATAGGACAGGTGGAAGTAAAAAGCCCTACTTGCTGTGCAACCACTCTGGCACCATCAACTTGGTTTACTTTACTTTTTAAATTTTATTTTATTGAAAACATTCTGATTTACAAAGTGTTTCATAGTTGGATTTTAGATATACAGTGAAACAAGACCATTCCCACCACCAGTGTTGACCTCCTTCCAATGATGTTTCCAGAATGCATTCTATACCACCATCCTTTTAAGTTTAGATTGTTATACTTTTGGTCTCATGATTCTATTGTGTTGATTTTGGCTTGAATATATAGTTCTGTCCTTTTTATCCTCACTAGTGCACCTGAAACCACCTGATCCCTGGCCCCCATCCTTTATCATTTTTCTTCTTAATTTTACAGAGAAATGCAGAAATATGAAGTAAAATAAAGTAATCCAGGCACCAAGGCTCCATGAAAAGGGAGGGAGTCCCTATCTAAAATATAAAAAGGGGAGAAGGGGAGTGGCAGTTTTTTTTTTTTTTTTTTACATTTGTCTAACCTCAAAGACTTTCTTCGTGGTCCTAGGAAAAGTTCTCTGCAATAACAATTGTTGCAATTAGGCTTTGGTAATTAGAGATCTTGCTTTTTTGCACAGATTCTATGTCAAATCAGGGTATTCTGCTTTCATCTCAACGTTAGGTGGCAATACAGGGAAACCTTCCTTACAGCAAGTTGTTACTGTTTCCAAATGCTCAAGTTGTCATCTTAACCCACTCTGGAGCAAGTAGGTTCCCAATGCAGTATTAGGATTTACCCGGTAGAAGTTCAATTCATGATGCTGGTGCAAAAAAACCATGCCAGTTCCAAAAATGGTATCTTTGGGTAACAATTGAGCAGCCAATGTTTGATCAGCTAAAGCCTGTCAACTCAGTATGGTATTATCTCCTTAGTTTGTTGACTCCACGGTACTTGATTTTCTGAGGCACAATTGTGAAAGGGACTGTTTTTTAATATCTCTTTTTTCTCCTTTATTATTGATAGATAAAGAATCCATTGATTTTAGAGTATTAATTTTGGATCCTGCCACTTTACTACACAAATCCACTGTTTCTAGAAGGTTTTTGGTAGAGCATTCATGATAGAGTAAATATAGTATTATGTTATCTGCGAACATTGAGACTTGATTTATTACTTTTCTATATGGATGCCCTTGATATATTTTTCTTTCCTTGATTGCTCTGGCAAGTAGTTCCACTACATTGATTATATTAGAAATGGCAAGATGGGGAAAACTTGTCTTATACCAGATCTTAGAGGAAAGACTTTAATTTTCCCTATTGAGTATAATATTTGTCATGGGCTTGTGGTAAATAACCTTACCTATATTGAGCAAATTCTTCAATTGCCACTTGTTGAGAGATTATTTTATTGTGAATGGGGGCTCATATTTGTCAAATGTTTTCTCTGCATTATTGATATAGATATAATTTTTATCTTTCCTTTTGTTGACATGATTTATTCTATTGATTGACTTGTTAAAACATTCTTGAAACCCTGGAATGATTCTAACTATCTATGGTGTATGACCTTCTTGATGAGCCTTTGGAATCTATTCACTAGTATTTTGTTGATAATTTTTGCATTTGTGTTCATCAAAGATATCATGATGGCCGTAGTTCTCTTTTATCTGATTTGGGAATAAGGGTGATAAAAACTTCATCGAAACTATTTGGGAGTGTTTCTGTTTCTTCAATTTTTTAGAAAGCCTGAAAAGGATTGGCAGTTGATATTCTTGAAAGGTTTGAAAAAATTCACTTGTGAATCCATCTAGACCTGAGCTTTTATTTCTGGGAAGCATTTCAACTTCCTCTATAGTAAATGGTCTGTTCATATATTCCAAATAATCTTGATTAAACCTTGGGAGATTAGAGTCAAAAACATCCATTTCTTCCAGATTCTCTTTATTTAATATGCAATTTCTAAAAATAATCTCTGATTACCCTTTCTACAGATTTTGTAGTGATTTTCTGTTTCATTTCAGATTTGGTTTATTAAGTTTTCCTCTTTATGAATCTTGTAATGGTTTATTGATCTTGTTTGTATTTTCAAAGAACCAACTCTTGCTTTAATTCATCTTTTGGATTGCTTTTTAGGTTTCCAGTTCATTAATTTCTGCTTTAAGATTTATCATTTTCTTCTGCCTGTCTACTTTAGTTCATTGTGTTGTTTATTTTCCAATTTTTAGCTGTGCCATTACATTATTTGTGTAGGCCCTTTTTTTCTTTCCTGATAAATGTTTGCAAAGCTCTAAATTTTCCTCTAATAATAATTTTGCTGTGCCCCATAAATTCTGATAATTCATTTCTTCATTTTCATATGTTCCTAGGAATCTTTTGATTTTTCTCTTTATGTCCTCTATGACTCACTTGTTGTTCAGTAATGATCTGCTTAATTTCCAAGTGTTAAAATTATTTTCTCTGTGTCTGTAATACACTTCTATTTTCAGTGCATCATGATTTGAGAAGATAGTGGAAATAATCCCAGCCTCTGTTTTATGGCATAACATGTGGTCTGTCTTAGAAAATGTCACATGTGCATTAGAGAAGAATGTGTATCCCACTTTCTGGTAATAAAAAGCCATACATAAAATGTGTATGTATATACATATACATATGTGTGTATGCATATATGTATCCACTAAGCCACTCTATTCCATTTATTCCTTCACAACCAATATGACTTTGTTAACTTTTAGCCTACTTGACTTATCAAGGAGTGACAGGTGGAATTGAAGTCTCACATTATTGTTATATTGCTATTGATATTTTATTTAAATATATCAGTAATTTTTAAGTATTTTATGGCATCTCTTGGGTGCATATATGTGTAGGAATGTTATTTCTTCCTATTTTTCCTCATCACTTGATTAATAAGAAATGCACATTTCTGTATCTTTTAACCTTTTTAAGCCTAAAGTCTTTCCACCTGAAATTAGAATGACCACCCCAGCCTTTTTCATAGTTTGTGCTTTAATGTTTGTCCTCCCACCTTTCATTATGAGTCTGTTTTCTCTAATTATTCAGATGTATTTGTTGCAAGCAACAAAATGGTGGAGTCAATGTTCTAATCCATTTTGTCACTCTCTTACCTGGAGCATTTAGTTCATTGACATTGAGAGAGATAATTATCGTCAGATTTTGTGTCATCTATTTATAAAAGTTTGGTGTCTTGGGAGTCTGCCTTGCTTTAAATTAAACCCTAAATCTTCTGTTAAGATTGATTTTGAGTCTGTAAAGTTTCTGAGCTGTTGTTTATCCATGAAGTTGTGCATCCTTCCTTCAAACCTGGATGAACATTTGGCTGCATGAAGCATTCATTTAATTGAGTTTTTTGACTATAACCCACCACTGCTATTGGACTTAAAGGGGTGCTTGTGATAAATGTACTATAAATCTTAAAGATATTTCTTTGTATGAATTTCTCTTTTTTATCTTGCTGCTTTCAGTATTCTATCTCTATCTGTTTTTTTCCTTATTGTCAGTAGTTTTGCTTTCAGCTGCTTTCCTTTGATTCTCTGTAGTTCTGGCTTTACCATCTAAAAGCTGGTACTCTTCGGGCATCCATCCAGGATGTGGTTGTATGCATTCTTTAGCTCTAGGAACTCTTCAGCAATGATGCCCATGAATGTTGATTTTTCATGAGGGTTTTCTTCCTGCCTCTCTGAGATTCCTTTGATTGTTATTTTATTTTTATTAAATTTATATACAAGTTCTATCATCACCAGTTTACTTGTTTTGAAAATATTTTCTATATTCTCTTCATTTATTTCAAGTCTCTCTTCCAACCTCTTCTGTTGTGTGTAGCTCATCTTTCAAGTCACTGATTATGTCATCCACAGCTGTTACTCTATTAGTAAGGCCTTCCAGTAACTTTTTATTTGCCTACCAACTTTTTCAGTCCTGTTAGTTCTATTTGAATTCTTCTTATTTCAAATCCCATCTTATCTTGAGTCTAATTTTCAGTTTGTTCTATTTGTTTTATGGTTTCTTTGAGTCTTTGAATATCCTCTACATTTCTTCTTTAAAGTCCTTATATGAGAGGCTATATAGTAGCCAGTACTCGTCAGATCTTCAGAGCCACCTTGATTCTCTAAGTTTGGTAGGGTTTTGCACTGTTTATCCATTGTGACCTTTCCATGCATTTTTTTAAACTACTTGTTTTTTATTATGAATTTATTACTGTAGTTGAGTTTTATAATTCTTATCTTTTTTTTATACTGGGGTTTATTGACTAGAAAAAAATGTTCTGCTCTGTTCCAAGGCCATGCTTTTCTCTTGCACCAGTCTGGCTGATCCTAATGCAGGCACAGTAGGGTAGAGCTTTCAGAGCAGAGCAGGTCTGGCTTGTCTGTTGCTGGCAGGGCAGAGCTTTTGGATTACTGTTATCTTTTCAGAATGAGCATTCTGAAAATGATAGGATGTTTCTAAGTGACCTAGGCAGTCCCAATGGAAGAAACTCAGCTTCAGGTAGGAGACTGGCAGCATACAGATGATATCGGGACACTGCTTTCTGACACTGCTTTTACAGGATGTTCTTGGTGGGTTTCCCTTCTATGTTAAATCTCAAACTTTCCAAGATCTTGGCAACCAGGAAGTGAAAGACAGGAGGGTTTGTTCAAGGCAGAAGCAGCAGTGGGCATAAGCCAATTGGGGCGACTGCATCCAAAACACAGGAAAAAGAGCAAAAGTGTCCAGCTACTAGTTGGAGTCTATATTGATTCTCACTTCACATTCTCTTTACATAATTTATATCACTAACAAAAGTTGAGAGTTATGGAATCTCTTAATACCATGATACTTCTGTATAGCAAAAATGTAGATTTTTAATTCAAATTAAACTTTTGAATTTTATCTGTTTATTTATTTTCTTGGGTTGAGGACATACTCAGCAGTGCTCAGAACACCATAATGTGCCAGTAACCAAACCATGCCTCTAAGAACAATGAGCGCTTTCTTAGTCCATACCATTATAAATTCCTTGCAAAATTTTAAATTCTGTTTTAGGCTCAAAGGGCTAGAAAGTATGCGTAGCATGCAGAGGCTATGAGTTTAGTCCCCATCAGTGCATACCTCCCTTATCATATCCTAGATAAATGCTTGGGAAACTCCATAAATAAATAAATAAATAAATAAATAAATAAATAAATAAATAAATCCTTTTATACTATCTATGTAATACTGAGCAAAGTTTCCTGACTCTAATATCAAATATTCTAATTTGGGGATCATAATACTTATTTCATGATCACTGGAAGAAGAAAATTGAAAAACATTGTTATGGTATTAGTTTGCACAAAATCAGTGTTAGAAAAACTTTCAACATTGCATTAATCAACAGACATTATCAAAATAAAAGACCCATTAGAAATCTTTAAATTGTGTGCCAGACTGGCATAGGACAGAAATATTAAGTGGAAGTTACAGAATAGAGATTATATAACTCAAGATATAATTTTAGAACGCAATTTGTTCAGAATGCAAATAAAAAATTAGAGCAGGGATGAGACCCCTCATTAACTAGCCCCAACAGACAAATTATACAACTGAGAAATCTTTTAGAGATGGTCTGTACATTAAGTAAAATATAAAAATTTGGTCATTCTAAAATTTCTACACTTTTATATTCCCGAAAAAAATGTCCAGCCTCATATAGTACTTTCGATTTCAAATCTGGAGAACAAAAATACGTATGATGCTTATTTGCATTCAACGCATGTTTTATGCTCTGTTCTACATATAGTAGGAGTTGAATAAATGTTTGTTAATTTATTGAGAAAAGCTACAATCCACAGTTGCAGAGATTTTCTCAGTATGAGTAGAGTGAATTTATATAAGAAGAAATAACTAAATCACATTCATCCATAATAAACATCATCAAATCCATTTGTGTTGAAAATGATGTTGGCACTCACTTTTGCATGACTTAGGAACACTTCCAAATTAAACACAGGCTGGATAAAACCACATAACACACACAAAAAAAAATCAGAAATGTAAATTAGCCTATCCCAATTATCCTTTCTTAGCAGAAGAACTGGGCACTAAAGAAGAAAGTCATTTTGTCACAGTAACATCTTTATGATCATAAAACTAAAATTTTTTATGATTTGTTTTATTTTATTTACATTTTTGTTTGTTTTTGGGCTACACACCTCAGCTGTTTGAGGCTACTCTTGACTCTGCATTCAGAAATCACTCCTGGCAGGCTCAGTGGATGCTAGGGACCAAACCCAGTAGACCATGTGCAAGGTAAATTCCCTACCCACTGTGCTATCACTCTGGCCCCAATTTTAATCATTTTGTCATGTTCAGGGATGTAAGCAATAGAAGCAAAACTATTAGGAAAAAAGCACTTTAAAATTATGATACAAATTATGATAACTAGACCAATATACACTGAATTGGTGAGCATTCATATGGATGAACAAAGTGAAGCTCCTGCTTCCTGCCATTCACCAAAACATGCTTTCCAAAAGACTTAAATATGGAGTAAATATATACTCCCAATATTAAAGATAAGAGTAAAAATTAAGATTTTACTACAATTATTAAACATCCAACATATTGTAGATTTTCGTTTATAGAATCATTCACAAAAATAATTCATAAAGTACTATAATTAACCTTATCTTTCAGATAAAACTTGAAATTCCAAGCAAAAATAGCTCATCATAAATCACTATGTGCAAAATAGCTAAAACGTCTTAGCACATAAGGAAGTTAGTAAACATCAAATTATAAGGTGAAACAATGCATATTGATCTATATTTATAAAATATTACCCAACTCAGACTTCAATCTATGTTATATATTTTTTCTTTTCAAATGCTTTGTCACTTTCCTTAATATCAATATTACAGAGAAAATAAAAGATTTCAAGTCCATTCATGCTGAGTCAACGGTATGGGAGACGTTTCAGGACCAAGTTTAAGTTTAGTCAATTATGTTTGTGACAAAATGAGCTTGAGAACAAATAAAGAAATGGAATTACTCATAATTTTATAATTCCTATTACAAAACAGAACAATATAAATAAGGTACTTTATATATACTTCAGTGCTTTAATTGCAATTAGCAAAAGTTTCTTCATTTTTTTCTATCTTTATTTGAAGACAAAGATGCAAAGAAAGGACAAGGTGAAGTTATAGTGGGAAGGCAATCACCCATAAACAGAATTCTCAAAAGAAATCCCCTTGCTGACACCTTAATTTTGAATTTTCAGCCAAAAAATATTAAGAAAAATAAAACAAAACACATGCACATTTTTTTTGTCCCTCAAGTTCCCAGATTGTAGTACATTATAACATTTCTTAGCAGCACACAAAGCAATCTAAGTTTTTTTCGAAGAGCTCCTTTCTATTTAAGGTTTGTATGTTCTAAAAGGAAGACAAATAGTTAAAAGAAAAATTTTTATAGATGTCAAGCTATAACCTATAGGTTCTATGGGTTAAAGGTAAAAGGAAAGAATATTTAGGGTAAATAAGGCAAATTTTATGGTGCTTACTTTATTTTAATTCTAATTTATTGGAACTTTAACAGTAATAGTATTATTGTGTATAACAAGTTCTCTTAGACATGAAAAATATTCATGTATTTCAGTAAATAAGGGAATGATTGGAAATGAGAAGATAAATAAAACTTTTTGTCTATGAACACATAGTAAGGCTACACTATGATCATCAAAAGAAGGTAGAGTCCTTTAAGATTCATAAATATGCCAGTAGTTACAGAATTTTATGATAGTAATCTATTGAAAAGTTCTCTTCTAGAGGACATCTTTAGAAACCTACCCTCATTCCTTCTATCACCTATCTGAGAAAGAAGAAAATGCATAGGTATATTTCACTTTCTGAAAGATGTCTGAACTCCCATTTATGGAAAATGAAAAAGCATTTTTAGCACTGTTAGAAGCTTACAACTCCAAGTTCCAATATCTCTTTGCGACAGAATTCTTGTTCTGGAGCTCTAGCACACTTGCTCTCTATCTCTAATTTAGTTTGAAACCAGTCTATGTGGTGATGTTCAGTTCTGTTTGGTTTGGTTTAGTTTGGTTTGGTTTGATTTGGTTTGATTTGAGGAGGCTACATCCACCTGTCAAGACACTCTGAACACAAGATGGTTTCTTTGGAGGGGGAACACCTGTTTATTATTTGGCGAGTATACAGCAGCTCTGTCCAGGGTGTTTTGTTGGAGGCAACTCAACCTATAGCATTTGCTTTGGGGGCACATCCAGTTGTGTTCAGGCTTTGTACTCAGGGATTACTTTTGGCTTCACTAGGGGGCCCATATGCATTGCTTGAGATTAATCCTAGGTCACTGCATATAAGGATAGAGCCTTACCCACTGCACTCACTGAATGGACCCAGTCTAGGTATCTTTGACTCCATCCAAGCTGGCAATGTTTTCTCTCAAGCTATCTTTTGCTCTCTGCCCAGAGAACCACATAGCCATGAGCAGGAAATATGGGGGCACTAAGGCCCTGAAGGAAGTTCTACACCAAGGGAGACAAAAGTAGGCTGTGTTTCTCTCAAGGAACTTGAATAGACAAGTTTGAGAGGTATTTCCAGTACCCCTGGGTAAGAATGAGACCTACTTGTAGATGAGTAACTTAAAAATGTCTCTTTGATTTCTCCTTACTCTGATTCAGTGCCTCCCTCGTACAAAGTTTGAATTAGGAGAATTATTAAGGAATTGTTGGGGAACCACTGTTCAGAAACCAACTCCCCACAACCTGCAACAAATAACATCTCCCCTAAATTATCTCATAACAGTGCGTTCTGAAACCAAACCAAAACTGGTAAGGGTCTGTCAAAGTCAGCCAGAAGAAAACACATAGAAAGGGTACAATCAAAGAGAAGGTAGCATTCAGTGAGCCATCCAGAAAGAGCTCCCTCTATGGAATAGATAGATTATTAGCTCAGAACAAACTGAATCAGCCCAGAAGGCAACCAGTAGAGTCTTATTTCCCTAGAGTCCACTCTTGCCCAACTGCTCTTCATTCAACTGTCCTTTTTAATATTCAGTAAAGGATTTCATTTTGTTCAGTACTCCAACCTTTTCATATAATTCTTTTTAACCAGATATGTCTTTATAGTAAAGGACAAATTTCCTGTCTATGAAATATTTTTAAATTGCATTTATAAAAAAGAAAGTCATATTCCAGATGAGTACTATATCTCCAAATTTATATGGTTTCTGAAAAGTAGCAAGATTGAGACAGTTTCTTGACTACTTCAGCTGGAGCATGGAGATAAATTAAACAGATTCCTGCCTACCCTTAGAAAAGTAATGTACATGGAATCTATTATGCCAAGTGAAATAAGTCAGAGGGAGGGAGATAGACACAGAATAGTCTCACTCATCTATGGGTTTTAAGAAAAATAAAAGACATTTTTGCAATAATTCTCAGAGACAAAAGAAACGAGGACTGGAAAGTTCAGCTCACGACATGAAGCTCACCACAAAGAGAGATGAGTGCAGTCAGAGAAATAACTACATTGAGAACTATCATAACAATGTGAATGAATGAGCAAAGTAGAAGCCTGTCTAAAGTATAGGTGGAAGTGGGGTGGGGAGGAGGAAGGTTTGGGACATTGGTAATGGGAATGTTGCACTGGTGAAGGGGGGTGTTCTTTACATGACTGAAACCCAACTACAATCTTATTTGTAATCAAGGTGTTTAAATAAAGATATTAATCAAATATAAAAAAATAAAAAATGAGGGCCGTGAGATAACATGGAGTTAAGGCGTTTGCCTTTCATGCAAAAGGTCATCGGTTTGAATCCCAGTGCCCCATATGGTCCCCCGTGCCTGCCAGGAGCAATTTCTGAGCATGGAGCCAGGAGTAACCCCTGAGCACTGCCGGGCATGACCCCCCAAAAAAAAACAAAAAATAAATAAATAAATAAAATAAAATAAAAAATGATCAGCATTAAATACCCAAAGTCAACGATAATAGAAGAAAGAGACTCAAACTATAACAAGCTCTAAACAAAGGGACTTGTTACACTAGTAGTCCAGGGGACAAAAGGTGGAGACAGGGGAAGCATGAGAGGAACAGGGTCTGAGGGAAGTCAACACTGGTGGTGGGAACTGCCCTAATTCACCATTACTATGTACCTTAAATATAACTGTGAAAGATTTTTAATCCACATTGGTATCAATTAAAAATGAAATACATTTCTCAGACAGGAAAAAAAAGAAAAAAAAACCCTGAGGCCAAAGTGATAGCACAGCAGGTAGCATTTACCTTTCATGCAGCCAACCCAGCTTCAATACTCGGCATCCCATATAGTCCCTGAGGTGGCAAAGAGTCATTTCAGAGCCCATCGATATGAGTAAGCCCTGATCACTGCCAGATGTAGATCCCAAGAAAAGTGCATAGCTTTTGAGAGAAAGAAGAAGTTTCAACAAATTGTCAAGAGATGATAATTTTGAAAATGGCTTTGAAAATGGAGACTGGTGAGACAAAAAAGTTGCCAATGACTGCCCTATTGAAACCCCCAGCAACTCAGCAATTCCCAGCACCCCTCCCCCTAGGGAGAAGGCCTTAGGCCTGGGATCTCCTCAAATCCCATGCTGGCAAGAGTTAGCCTCCAGAATAGAAAGAATTTGGTATAGAACCGGAAGCCAAACATCTACCTGCCTCCTCCCATGCCCCTCCCCTCTAGTGCAAGGTGAGGGGTTAGGAAAGCCTGGGGTCCCCTTTAGAGTCTTCCCAGCACCCACCTTTCTGGCCACCTGGACCGGCACCCAGGGATAGCCTGGAGTCTGGGGATGAAGAGGGGGATGGCTGGGGACCTCCCAGGCCTCCCAGCACCTCCTAAGCTAGGGAGAAGGCCTTCAGCCTGCCCAACTGCACCCAAAGTGATAAAAAGGAATCTCAGTCTGAGAAAATCGTAATACACTGTTGCTACTGACCTACTCTCAGAGGCCTCCATTCCTCCTTCTTCCTTCACTGTGGACTTTTGCTTGCTAGGAGACACGATTTCGAAGAAGTCTTGACTCAGGCATCTTTCCTGATATGGGACTGTCATCAGTTGGTTATCAGACCACACAGGCCAAATCACAGACCAAAGTGGTCCCACCAGATTTAACAACCCTCCAACTATTTCAAAAGACATAAAAGGGATACATGTATATCTTTTGAATATCTTATATGCATTTCCCTAACAGCTATAACTCTTACTAAATATTTTCTTATACAGTGACGATTTTCCCCCACTGTTTTGTCTGTTCATATCTTTGTCATCTGTTCAACAAGGAATTCTGGTGGAAGAGTCCCTCAGTTTAGAACCAAGTTATGTTATGTTAGAACCAAGTTAGAGTGATCATTGGACTTTTTCCAGTGGCCCCCGTATGCACCAATAATGCCATGTACCATTGTTCCTCTTTTGCAGAGGCACATTAAAATGGGAAAATACTATATACAAAAGAATTCTTTTTTTTTTTTTTGCTTTGTTTTGCTTTGTTTTTTGGGCCACATCTGGTGATGCTCAAGGGGTTACTCCTGGCTATGCGCTCAGAAGTTGCTACTGACTTGGGGGACCATATGGGATGGGGGGATCAAACCACGGTCCGCCCAAGGCTAGTGCAGGCAAGGCAGGCACCTTACCTCTAGCGCCACTGCCCGGCCCCCAAAAGAATTCTTAACTTATAGAGATAGGAACACAAATCTTGTACTGCAGTGGAATCTTACACCCTGAACATTGTCATAATGACCTGGCTCAGGCCTCAGAAGAACAGGTATTGTTTACTTACCCCTGAACCAGGAATGCCATCTACAAAATAACCACAGTTTTCTATAACATCACCTGGAAGCAATCCTCTACCAAGGAAGACCCTACCACGGCTCCAGCATCAACCTGCTCAAAAGAGACTTCTCTTAACACCAAGAAGACTTAACAACAACAATGACCTGCTTTCAAGACAGGACTCTCTGCATTGCCCTCTAATTGTGAGGTGAAACTAGAGGACGCTCCACATCACCTGACTTCAATGTAGGATATGCAGATTCCAGGATCTTTAACTATAGAAACCTGACACCAACAAGAGCGACTGTGTGGAAAAAAGTGTATTGGCACTACAGATAATGACTTGGGTAGATAATCTAGTATGCCTGGAGCCTAGAGTTGGTCTTATGCCAGAAAACTTCAGGGATAAGGTCTCCTTCTATTTAGACCAGGGGTCTCAGACTTGCGGCCCGCGGGCCACAAACGGACCTCTATACAACATTTTGTGGTCCTGCCCTAGAGAAATCTTTGTTTGTTTTAGTTGTTTGGGTCACACCCCCCAATGTTCAAGGCTTACTACTGACTTTGCACTCAAGAATCAACCCTACTTTGCCTCCTGTGGCCCCCAGGTAAATTGAGTTTGAGACCCCTGATTTAGACCAAGGCTTTTCCTTGGTCTAAATATGTCCCCCATATTTTGCTGGGCCTATGCAAACAACAATTGCCACTCTACCACAATTTTTACTGTACTTCTTTAACTTGTATCCTTAAAAAAGAGAGAAGAAGAAGAAGAAGAAGAAGAAGAAGAAGAAGAAGAAGAAGAAGAAGAAGAAGAAGAAGAAGAAGAAGAAGAAGAAGAAGAAGAAGAAGAAGAAGAAGAAGAAGAAGAAGAAAAGCTGATTAAACCTTCTGCTCGGGCTTTAATGAGTTAATTGGTCATTCAATGATTTTCAAAAATATGCCTGCTACTGAACCTTTTCTTTCTCTTCCATCTCATTAGTCTTCCTATTTTTAATAACTTTGCCTTTGTACTTCCTGAAATAAATGTATTATGATCAATTGTGTCAACTGAGTGGTATATTTTCTTTAAATAAATTTAAAAAACCCTTCCTTTAATAAAAAATAAAGTGAAAATAAAAAGAGATGAATGTTTTATCACAGTAGAATCCTGCAGAAAGTAAATAGATGCTTGAAATCAGAGAAAACTGCATTGATCTTGAATTGTGGGAATGATAATGGAAGAAATAAGGAGAAATTAGTTATCATTTCCTGGTTATGGCTTTAAAGACTTTAAAGAAAATAGTAAAGAACAGTATATGAGGAAAGTATAACAGGTAGCAGGTTGTCCAGAGTGTGTAAAGAAAAAACATGGTGAAAATTAATGTTTACCTGTTTTAATAAAATGTGCACAATCTAATCATAAGAGAAATTAACTACAAACATATGCAGCTGATTTTTAAGTAGTGAAAATTGTTCAACTACACCAGAGAGGTGGAAGAATTAAAGTATTTCTCATAGAGTGCTCATGAACACTTTCAATAATCACATCTAATATTCATGTCATCAATTATGCTACAAGTTTATTCTAATTACTGTCACTCATTACTGATGTCATCTTCTCATATTTAGTTTCAACGTCATGATAGAGTATTTTTAACTCACTTCTCACATTGACAAATACACAGACACACAGAGATATGTAAACAGTTCAGTTAGCAAAACTGCAATTTCCTACCCTCTCGCTATCTTTTTATCTCTGAAGCCGAGGAGATAGTTCAAAGTGTTGTCAAGCAAACTTTGGGTTTGGTCTCTTGCATGCACACAACACTGCTGGGACAACCCCCAAGTACAGTGCAAAGAGTAGCACCTGAATACCACTGGGTTCCCTAAAAATTTAAAGAAACTATCTTCAGTTCAGAGAGATAATTCAAAGGAATTTTGCAGATTAGAAGTGTGGGATCAATCCCAGACACTACATGGTCCCCAGATATTGAGCCAGGGTAGACTCGTATGTGGCCTCAGAAACAAACAAAATATCTGTACCCTCATCCCAAGACATATTCCATATAATGCAATTAGATTGCACCATATGAAACTCCCAATGCTTGGAAATTTGTAGTTAAAAAGGAGCAATTTCATGATTTCTTGCTTCAACAAAATGTTTGTGGTTTCTTGTGTGTTTCTGCTAGTGTATCTGCTAATTCTGTTTAATATATACTCTTTCCTTGATGCTTTCTACTACTGATCTTTTAAAACTCAGATGGATTTTCACATTTCCATCAATTTTATCTTGAATTGCAAACACAGCACACCTATTCTTTGTGTTGGATCCCCTCTGTGATGCTATTCCTAAACATAACTCTACATAGCTTCAAGATACTACTTCAAAGATAGGGAAGAACAGGCAAAGGAGGGTGCCATCTCCCTCATTATTAGTGGTTACTAATCAGGCTTGACTCTGGACCATTCTCCCTCCTCACAGAAATCTTTGGTTATAGGAGAGATTGCATATCAAGAGTGTGTTGCTTCCAAAACATCCCTAAGCCCATCATTTATGTTTATTTTCTCCCTGGTGCTCACTACCCCTTGACTATACTTCTGCTATGTCTTGCCACCCTGCACATATCCCAGTTCCTATTGTCCTATATAAGCATAATTGGAATGGAATAAAGTGTTTCTGGTCATTAGCCTGGGACCCAATTTTTTAAGGCCATCAGCTGGTGGGAAAGTACCCAATCCCAAAAGCACTGGGAAGATGGAAGTTGATCCTTGCTGGCTGAATAGATCTTTACATGAGGCACCTGAACAGGAACATGAACACAGAGAACATAGGGTTATATTGTGAACCCCCATATAAAGAGGTAAATGGGTAACAGATTTTCTTGGCTACTAAGGAGAAAATCCTAACCATCCCACTAAGATGAGACAGAAACAGTGCCACACTAAATGTGTCAGACTGAATATACTAAGACTTTTAAAATTGGCTGTGATACCTGGTTCCGTGATGAGGGCACTTTGGAGACCCAAATTTGAAAAAGGGTGAAGGAAAATATTTCAAGGGCATTTAAGAAGGACATTCATCCCTAATCCCCTAGCCATTATTCTGATCTGCACTAGTTTAGGAGTTTAGAATAGAGAATGTTTTAAACTCTTGTCTGGATGATAGATGAATGTCTGTGTGAGTGAATGATTTGATCTCTCTCCCTTGTGACACCGTTCAGTGGAGTTAGACATATATAAATTCCCTGATATACTTCCACGAAGCTTGAGAAAGTAAGCTGGGATAAGAGAACATTTCAGGATAATGTACAAACACCATCATAGGCTTCTTGCAAACAGGGCTGGTTTAACAACAAAAGGGTAAAGTCATTCTTCCTGTATCCAGGAGCAAAATCTCAGCCTTAAGATTCTGAAGATGATGCATATGCCATTGTGCTATAGTAACCCAAACTGTCACTCTAGTGGCTACTAATGCTGCTTTTACCAATTCTCTCACTACATGCATCACAATCTCTGTAGCTGTAAAGAGTAGATGATTTCCTTCCTCAAGGTAAGTGAGAGCTGGGAGTGGTTGGAATTCACCATCTTAAATAAGCTACAATTTTGAAATTGGGAAACTGATGTGTTTAGGATTATAAATTCTAAATGGTTTGTAAATGGAAGTTGGTAACAGAAGGAACGTTGTGTAATATTTCTTTGTCTTATGTTTATATCGTGACTTGACCATAATAAAATTTGTTGGCTTGGTATCAGAAGAGCTTTTATCTGCTCCCCTCAGAAACAGCATAGAAGCAGAGTAGAATGTGAGGATTAGGAAACACAGACCACTTCAAACAACCTGCAGGTCTTATTTTGCCTTGGAGATGTTCTGTCTTTCTTGATCCACCTTAGCTGCCCTACTGCCATTTTTAGCAGTGCAGAGGACCGACAAATCTATCTTTCAAATATATGTGCGAGTGTATGTATGGTATCCACCTCTTTGTTGTCAATTCATCTGTCTGAGTGAAATACTAGATCTTAGAATCAGGTTGAAATTTGGGGCCATAGTGGTAGCGCAAGCGATAGGGCATCTGCCTTGCACTCGCTAACCTAGGACGGACCGCAGTTTAATTCCCCCAGCATCCCATATGGTCCCCAAGCCAGGAGCGATTTCTAAGCACATAGTCAGGAGTAGGCCTTGAGCATCACTGGCCCAACCCCCTCCCCCCCCCCACAAAAAAGAATCAAGTTGAAATGAGAAATGGAAGTTCTTAGACCTGTGTAAGTTACATTAGCTCAAGACAATATGTCTGTCTTGTTTCATTTGTAAGTCTGTTATTTTGTTATTTAATCTTCATCTGTTTCTACACCCCTTCTAACAGTGGGAATTGGCTAAAGAATAACAGGAGGAAAGTTAGATAAGATCAGCACAAGGGGTTCTAACTGGTAGAGAGAACTATTAAGACATTAGGCATTGGGAAAGTTTGGCTCAAAGCCCCTTGTTTTTAGCCCTCCAGAAATGCTCCCACCTAGAGAATTGATTAACTGTTTCTTGAGGAGTCAGCTACTGATAACAGTCTGTAAAAAATAATTTCAAGAGGTGAGGGACAGCCGTTTTACTTTGTGGTTTCTAAGAATAAGAATTGTGTGAAGTTCCAAATTACTGTGATCATTTTTTTCTTTCAGACTATATTGTAACTATTCTACCTCGTGTTTATTTCATGTCAGTTTTGTCACCAGTTATCAAACTTAATGCAGGTCTTGCTGGCCTTAAGAAAGCTTTACCTACAAGTTTGAAATTCTCAGTAGTTCATGGTAATCTTAGTGAATATTTCCAACCTCTTAACATCTATATTGTTTAAAAATCAAAGTACTAATGATATGATTCATAAAGATCAGTATGTTCTAGTTCATTTTCAACATGAAGCAAATTTTTCTCACCAAATGTAATAACATTTGATTGTGAATATTCAAATCCCATTGGAAATCTATAGCACTGATTTAATGTTTTTATTTTAGGAAATTTTAAATTTTTAGTAAGTGTAATAGAGTACAATATTTCATCTTAGGTGTAAGAACATGTCTCCAAATTTCTTAAAATTAAGATCATTCTCAGTAACACAAAAGATTAAACCTATAAGAGGTGATAGTAAGTAGTGTAGATGCTTATTTTTTACCATGAAAGATAATAGATTAAGTTATGACTGTTGAAACCCACTGAAACTTTTTTAATTAATTTTTTTTCTTTAACACCTTAATTACATACATAATTGTGTTTGGGTTTCAGTCATGTAAAGAACATCACCCATCACCAGTGCAACATTCCCATCACCATTGTCCCAAATCTCCCTCCTCTCACCCACCCCCTGCCTGTACTCTGGGCAGGCTCTCCATTTCCCTCATATATTCTCATTATTAGGACAGTTCAAAATGTAGTTATTTCTCTAGCTAAACTCATCACTATTTGTGGTGAGCTTCATGAGGTGAGCTGGAACTTCCAGCTCTTTTCTCTTTTGTGTCTGAAAATTATTGTTATTTCAAGAGTGTCTTTCATTTTTATTATAACCCATAGATGTGAGATACCATTCTGCGTTTTTCTCTCTCTCTCTGACTTATTTCACTCAGCATGAGAGATTCCATGTGCATCCATGTGTAGGAAAATTTCATGGCTTCATCTCTTCTGACAGCTGCATAGTATTCCATTGTGTATATGTACCACAGTTTCTTTAGCCATTTGTCTGTTGAAGGGCATCTAGATTGTTTCCAGAGTCTTGCTATGGTAAATAGTGCTGCAATGAATATAGGTGTAAGGAAGGGGTTTTTGTATTGTATTTTTGTGTTCCTAGGGTATATTCCTAGGAGTGGTAT
>PVKC010012692.1:0-23545 GCA_004027635.1 Crocidura indochinensis
ATCAAGCACTTATGAAGTTCATCTGGAACAATAAACACCCTAGAATAGCTAAAGCACTACTAGGGAAAAGGAAAATGGGAGGCATTACGTTCCCCAACTTTAAACTCTACTACAAAGCAATAGTTATCAAAACAGCATGGTATTGGAATAAAGACAGACCTTCAGATCAGTGGAATAGGCTTGAATTCTCAGACATTGTACCCTAGACATACAAATACCTAATTTTTGACAAAGGAGCAAGAAATCCTAAGTGGAGCAGGGAAAACCTTGGTTCAAACTTGAGAGGTTATAGGAGTCCGAATATTAATCCATTTCTGTTGTATTAATTACATTAATAAGAATTCTGGATGTTTCATGGAGTTGGTCTGGTGCCTTCAGCCTTTAGGCAAGTGGGTCTGAGGGTATCAGGAAAACTGCAAAGAAATGACCCACAGGCAGTAAGTAGAAGTTAGGAGACATACAGCTTTATTTAGGCCCTAACTGCTATGTACATATCTCACATTGCTTCTAAGCTAAACAGCCACTGTATCTGTGCTGCCTCTGATATCTTTCTCTCTGCTTCTTCCTGCTGAGTCTCTCATCTCACTGTCTCAACCTACCCCCAGGGGACCCCTTAAATTACCAACTACAGATCCCTCCCAGCTATGGGAAGATCTCCCCCTCCATGTGAGATAGGCAGGAAGTGGGGGGAGGGTAACACATTTCTTTTGTTCTGTGGCATAAAAAATTTCAAATTCATCTGCTCATCATTTGAGCCAGCAAACAATGACAGAGATAAAAGCAATATTAATCCTTACCTGACTATTTCCTATATTTCACAATCATATACTTTTTATCTTTTGGGGCCAGTCTGTAGCTCACTGGCATCAGTGAATTGTTTTACTACCTAGCTGCGGGGGTCATTAGGCAGAGGGGCCTGGGAACCTGAGAACTTCAGGACAGTGAATTTAGAAATCTGAAGCTAACAACATGGTTATAAAACTAGAAACTTACTATTACTTGTTAGGAATCATCACTATAAATCATTTTCTCATACTGTTGTCTCAGAATAGGAGTTATACAGAGTCTATCTGTCTCTCAACATAGTTCATATTATTCTTCAGCAGAGCCATAATTTTCCTCTTATTACTGCTTTTGCTATGTCCCACAAATTTTGATAAGTCATGTCTTTATTCAGAATTATTTACAAGAATCTTTTAAGTTCCTCATTGGTTTTGTCTCTGATCCACTTGTTGTCCAGTATTGAGCTGCTTAATTTCCAGGTGTTAAAGTTATATCTTCATTTCTGTTTGTAATTCACTTCTATTTTCTGTGCATCATGAAATGAGGAGTTGATACAGTTTCTATCATTTTGATTTTATGAAGGTATATTTTATGGCCCAGCATTTGATCTATCTTGGAAAATATCCCAAATCCTATGGAGAAGAATGTATTCAGCTTTGTGAGGATGAAAAACCCTCTAGATGCCTACTAAGCCACTCTCATTTCTTCCTTCAACATCAGTATACCCTTAAGTTCTAGCTTCATTGATCTACCAAAAGGTGACAAATTGGTGTTGAAGACTCCCAATACTATTGTGTTGCTATTGGTATCTTCAAGTATATTATCAGTTGTTTTAAGTATTTTGTTAGCCCTTCATTGGGTCTCTTTAGGAATATGATTTCTTCCTGAAAAATCTAACACTTGCTCTCTATCTCTTATAACCACCTTAAGCCTGATGTGTATGCCATCAGATATTAGTATGACTACCTTAGCCTTTTTAAAGTAGCTATTTGCTTGAAGGATTGACTTCTTTTTTTTTTGGCTTTTGGGTCACACCCGGCAGTGCTCAGGGGTTACTCCTGGCTCCATGCTCAGAAATTGCTCCTGGCAGGCACCGGGGACCATATGGGGCACCGGGATTCGAACCGATGACCTTTTGCATGAAAGGCAAACGCCTTACCTCCATGCTATCTCCCGGGCCCCGAAGGATTGACTTCTAACCTTTAACTTTGTTCTGAATATTTTTTTTGCAGGCAGAAAAATGTTGGAAACAATTTTCTCATTTTCTCCCGTTTTTAAATTACTTTTTAATTTTCTTTTTGAACAAACCTGATGGTTCTTAGGTGTTACTTCTGGATCTGTGCTCAAAAATTATCCCAGACTGGCTTAGGGGACCATGAGGGGTGCTGGGATTTGAATTTAGGTTAGCCATATGCAAGGCAAGCACCCTACCTGTTGTGCTATTGTTCTGCCCCCATTGGATACATTTTTCTGATCCATCTCATCACTCTATGTCTATTAACTGGTGTATTTAGTCTGTCAACATTAAGAGAGATTATTGTCATTTGATTTTGCACCATTCAAAAAGGCCATTATTCATGGTATACCATTTGTCATTGTAGAATTTAGTATAATAGCTAAGATTTGGAATCAACCTAGCTGCCTCATAGATAATAAGTGAGTCATAAAAATATGGTCTATATACACAGTGGAATGCTATGCAGCTATAAAATATGATGGAGTCATGCAATTTTCTGAAACATGGGTGGACTTGGAAGACATCATGTTAAATGAAGTCAGTCAAAAGTGGGACAAAAACAGTATGCTCTCGCATAAGTGGTTTATAGAAATACTGGATGAGGGGGCCAGTGGCGCTGGAGGTAAGGTGCCTGCCTTGCCTGCGCTAGCCTAGGACGGACCGCGGTTCGATCCCCCGGTTCCCCATATGGTCCCCCAAGCCAGGAGCGACTTCTGAGCGCATAGCCAGGAGTAACCCCGAGCATCACCGGGTGTGGCCCAAAAACCAAAAAAAAAAAAAAAACTGGATGAGGAGATACAATATTTGAAATGGGAATGCCTAGATCATCTTTGGCAGTAGAGCATGTGGAGGATGGAGAATGGAAGAAATTGAGGGGGAGAAGAGATAAGTGGGATACAATATGGAGCAACAGTTAAGGGAATTCAGATATCCCAGTGATATAAAGGGGTGGTAGAACTAAATATCCAAACCACCAAGTAAAGAACACTAAAAACAAAAGATTCAAACTCCAATAACCAACTAAACAATGTGCCTCTCAAGGTGTAAAGCTGAAGATGAGGGGGACTGGGAATCTGGTGGAGCTAAGAAAACACTGATGATGAGATTGGTGCTAGAACATGGTATGTCTAAAACTTAGCTATGAATAACTTTGCACACCATGGTGCTTTAAAATTTTTTTAAAGAATTATTTACAATAGTGAAAAGTGACAGATTACTACCATATTTGTTGCAGCAGTATTGTATGACAAGAGAGGAAAATAATTATTAAATTGTGTTTGTCAGGTACTAATAGTATTCATTATTTGGCAAAAGGGAAGAAAACATTTTTAAATTAAGGTAGGTAACATTATTTTTTAGTTTTAGGAATAATATTTTTAACGTGTCTTCAAAACTGGCCACACTTCACCCACTACCATAGGTCTCAAGTCCCTCCAACACTATTATATATTATAATATATAGAGATTTTATAGAGACCCAGCCATTTTTTTGCATCCCCTATGCTCTCCATGGATGTAACCTAACCACAGTTCTGCAGTTCTGAATATAAATGTTAGTTTTGCTTCAATTTTTTTTCTGTTTTGTTTCTTTGTTCCTCATATATGAGAAATGTCATCTAGTATTTTTCTCTCTTTCTAAATTATGTTGGCAACCTTGGTTCTTTCTATGTTGCTTGTGAATGTTTTATTATTTCTTATGAGTAGGTTGTACACTATGGTGTATATTGAACATATCAGTTTTATCCACTTATCTGTCATTAGGCTCATGGGTTGAGTACATATTTTTGATACTGCACATAACAGTGTGATAAAAATATATCCCCTTGAATTAGTGTTATTATATAATTTGGGTAGAAATATATGATCAAATGCTATGTTTATTTTCAGCAGCTTGAAAAACCTCCATCCTAATTTTTAGAGACTGGAAAGGAAACCTTGGTTTACTAATAAAAGAAAATATGCTACACATTATAAAGTGTCATAAATAAATATAAATAAATTGTATGGTTATATTGTCATATGGGTAAAATAAAAGAAAGTCACAGAAAATGGAGAAGGGTTTCTGGACAATTGGTGACAATGGAGGTAGAGTAACTTTGCATCTCAATAGCATAAACATTAATCCTGTTGTAGCCATATTATCTAAGCTACAATTAAAAAAGTATCTTTTTATATTTCTTCAAATATGTAAATGCTAAATATTTCTTTAAGTGATTTCTTTTTTCATACACATAAACATACAACATAAATATATGTATATATCTTGTGTCACAAATACAAATTCATTGAAAATTATTAAAAGACACAAAGATAAAAAGAAAACACATTTGGATAGTTTTAATATCATAGAAAAACTGTTGATTTGAGTGTACTTATATTTAGGGTTATTTTTATACACATTTTAAAAAGATGGGGCCAGAGCGGTGGCACAGTTGGTAAAGCGTCTGCCTTGCATGTGCTAGCCTAGGATGGATTGCTGTTCGATCCTTGGTGTCCCATATGGTCCCCCAAGCCAGGGGCAATTTCTGAGCTTATAGCCAGGAGTAATTCCTGAGCGTCACCAGGTGCGGCCTAAAAACACAACAAACAAGCAAACAAACAAAAAAAAGGAAACTCAAACTCTATAAGCTGCAGATTAAATTCTAGCCAATGTTAAACTTATCTGCATACAAATTTGGGAAGTTTGAAGACTTGGAGGTCAGAGCCTTGAAATTCATTTCACAATCACAAAAACATTCAGTTGCCCTGGAGTGTTTTTTGTTTTTTGTTTTTGTGCCTGACAAAAAAAAAAAAAAAAAAAAAAGGAAGGAAAAATCTCTGGTGTAAAATCAGCTGAATTCCCAGAATGAGTTCAATGTTATGATCATACTTGAACTATTATCTACTTTCACTTTCGAATCTATTCATGCTAGCATAAAAGACTTTTTAAACTTTTTGTTTGTTTGTTTTTGTGGACAGCACTGGGCATTAATCAGGCCTTACTCTTGGTTCTCTGCTGAGAAATTCCATCTCATGGTACTTGGAAATCATAAGCTGGTGATTTGCCCCCAAATTAGTAGGGTGTGAACAAACTCTTTAAGTCAGGAGTTGGGTTTAGCTGTAATATCTTTCCTATAAGCAGTTTAGCTAAATTATTGTATATAGATTTGGTGTTCTGTTTGGCTTGGAGCTATTATGAATGATATTGTGGTCATTCTCTTTATATTTTCTCTACACATGATTTCATATTTCTGCTGGGTATAAACTTAAGAGTTAAAGGATTGGATCACAGGTCACTTTAATTCATGTGAAAAAGAAGGATCCAAAATCTTCCTAAATATACTTTAACTTATATGAAACTTAGAATGCTTTCTAAGAAAATAACTTTTCTGTATTAGTGTTCATGTAAATTATTTGTGTACAGGTTCTATAGCTACCTTTAACATCTTGTAGTATTAACAGTGCCAGAGTTATAACACTATAACAAATATTGTTCATATATACTTAGAAATAATGTTTTGTGGTAATGAGCCCATTATTGTATAGAATGAATAAATAGAAATCTCTGACTCACAATGTGCCCTGTATCAAAAGCCAATGCTTCTGTCTCTGCACTTAGAAATTACTCCTGGTGGGCTCAGGGAACCACATAGGGTGCCAGGGGTGGAACCTGAGTTAGCTACATGCAAGGCAAGCACCCTACCTTTGTGCTATCTCTCTTGCTGACTAAACTCACTTAGCATGTTCTCTTCTAGTTCCATCTATATGCATTGGCAAGTTGCATGGTAAGTTAGCCAGAAGGAGAGGGACAAATAAAGAATGATAGAGACACAGTAAAGAAATAATAGTTAGTCACAGGGAACAGAAACTGGGAATATAATTTAGGAAGTAGGGGGTTGGGTGTGGGTGGAGGCTGATTGTTTGGGCTGCTGGGCGGATGGGTGGCAGGACTCTGAGACAATGGTGGAGGGAAGCAAACACTCTGGTGCAGGATGTGGGGTTGGAACCTTGTAAGGAATGAAGCCCCTATCATTAACAATAATATAAATTAGTGTATTTATATTATATGTATTATACATGATTTATTTTTTAATGTATACTTTACATATACCTATATTCTTCGTTATATGTTGTATATATACTGTATTAAATGTTTTGAGTTACAGTGTTTTCAGGGTTTGTATTTTTTTTAACCAAGTTCAAGAACAAACAGAAGTGGAGAGAAGAGGAAAAAACAAGACAAAGGAAACAGGTAAAAAAGGAACTGGTTTTGTTAAATTTTGATGCTTACTAAACCAAATCTTACATTGAACATCACATTAAAAGTAAGAGCTGGGTGCTGGAGAGACAGTACAGCAGGTAGGATATGTGCCTGGCACATGCCTACCTGGGTCAGATCTCCAGCATCCCATATGGTCCCCGAGCCCTTTAAGAGTGATATTTCTGAGTCCAGAGCCAGGGGTAACCCCTGAGTACTACTGGAGAAAACCTAAAAAACCAAAGGGGAAAAGACAGAACTGGCTCAATTTGTAAGCTTCATGTAAACGAACATGAATTACTTTTACTTTCAGTTTTGCTTTCCCTCTCTTTTTTTCTTTCTTTCTGGTGTAATGAATAGAGACCTCAGTCTGTTTAAGAGGAAGAAAGGAGGAAGGCTCGAGGAGACAAGAGGCTGTTGATAACTGTTCGTTGAGTGATAGTGCGGTAGAGAAGGTATGTCCTCTTTCTCTTACATACGACTTTGTCCAGAACTCAAGGATTAATTTCAGAATCAACCTGATAGCTGAGGATATGGAAGCAAGAGCAGGAAGTTTATAGGAGCTGCGGCTGTCCTCAGTTCTGGGAAATCTTAGCATCTTCACTGTGTACCAAGAGTAGCTGCAAAAGCACTTTGTGCACTACGGGTCCACTGTTCCCTTGTAACAGTTCATGAATGACAGCAGTAGAGGAGAGTGGGAAGACCCTTGCTTGAGAGACTGACTACCTTGCTTTAGCAATTTTGCTGAAAAAAATTAAAATGCACAGAATAACAGTGCAATAATTGCAATAATAATAATAATAACAATAATAATAAATGCACAGAATAATACAGAGCTCCAAGGGAGATATGATCTCAAGGAGAACTGCTTAAAAAGAAAACATTCTCTGAGTTGTTTAAAAATTATTTAAATTGATTTAATTGATTTTTTCTGTTTTTGTTGAAAACTGAACATTTATAAAATAACCACCTTTTCCACTCCCTGTCAAGAAAATTTGTGTCAAGAAAATTTTACAGTAGTTAGTTGAGATAAATTTGAATTTGGGGGCTAACGTGGGGAGAAAAATTTATAAATTTTAGTTTTCTCATATACATATAAAGTTTTACACATATATATTACTTTTGAAAAAATTCACAAAGTGTCTTGTTGCTTTAGATGGTTTATTGTTTGCTTTTTATTGAATTAAAAAGTCTTTTTCTTCTCTCAACACAATTCTCAATACTACATGTTGGGGCACTACAGACTTGAAATACAGAAAATTTTTTATGCTAAGTAATCTAGTGCCTACTAATTGCCTAAATTTAGCCTCTACCCCACAGGTTAATCACTCATTCCCACAGACTGTCTGTACTTTATAAATCAGGTTTATCAAAAGAATCTGACTTATCATTGTACTTTATTTTGGCTATTAAATCTGAGATTCTTATTATCTCCACGGATTCCGTGGTTTCCTAGAATGTCTTGGTAACTAAGAGTATTGAGTATTAATTTATTACAAAAGTATTAAAATCCAGGAACTGCAAGAGTTAGAGATAAGGAAAAGTATCAAGGTTGTTGTGGTTGTTGTGGTATCTCCTAACAGGATACCTTCTTTTTAATCTTAATTTTTTTTTTTTTTTGGTTTTTTGTTTTTGAGTCACACCAGTGATGCTCAAGGGTTACTCCTGGTTTGCGCTCCAGAAATCGCTCCTGGCTTGGGGGACCACATGGGAAGCAGGGTATTTAACCTTGGTCTGTCCTAGGCTAGCAGCCACCACTCTGGCTTTTTTTTATTATTATTTTTTATAAATAAATTCTTTAATTGAATCACCGTGAGATACACCATTACAAAGATGTTCATGAATAAATTTCAGTCATACAATATACCACTCACGTCACCAGTGCACATTTCTGGCCTCATTGTTCTCAGTTGCCCTCCCATCCTCCCCATTTCCCCTTTCCTCTCTCTCTTTTTTTTTTTTTTTTTTGGTTTTGGGGCCACACTCAGGGGTTACTCCTGGCTATGCGCTCAGAAGTCGCTCCTGGCTTGGGGGACCATATGGGGAACCAGGGGATCGAACCAGGGTCCGTTCTAGGCTAGTGCAGGCAAGGCAGGCACCTTACCTCCAGCGCCACCGCCCGGCCCCACCTTACCTCTCTCTTGCCTGATTCTGGGACATACATTTTTTTCTTCTCTCTCTCTCTCTCTCTCTCTCTCTCTCTCTCTCTTTCTCTCTCTTTCTTTCTCAGCAACACACAGAATGCATGTAAACTGAACTTCTCTCTAAATTCCTTTGGTGGGGTGTTTTTTAACTCTTTATTAAATAAGCACAATTAATTAAATTATGCCCTTTGATGTTATTTCAACTTTCATACCTGTTCTCTCTCCAGACTTTAAAGATGAGGTTTTAATTTCCTACTCTTATCTTCTGATTGTTCCTTTGGCAACAAGACTCCATTGTCTGATATATCAAGGGCCTTTTAAAAAATCATCTAAATAGTATAAATTTTAAGTTGAAAGGGGTTCTTATTAAAAAAAACAAGATCAGTTTCTTTTTGCCTTAATAACTGTAGGAATTTCAGGAACTAAAGGTAAATGAACAAAGATACTATCTCATTATATAAGAAATTACAAGGTGTTAAGGAATGATGTACTAGGAAACAGGGACAATATCTGTGTGATATGTATTTGTGTATGTGTGTATATAGAAAGTCTCAAGAGTATACTCCTCACTGTCTTGACACAGATCAGACTCTGCAGCCTTCCTAATATCCACTACTTCTGTCTTCTTGGTTTCGAAGTTAGTTAAACAGAAACTAGTCCTTACATTCCATGCAGATGGAGTCGTTAAGTATAGTCTGATCTGCTTCCTACTGTTTACAGAAGGGAACTGGGAACAGTTCTTGTCTTATAAGGCCTATGCCTTCTCTAGTTAATCTTTACCTTGATATCTCTGGTCTAGTTCTCTTTGCATCTTTACTGAACAAAGCACAGTGTATCATTTGAAATTCAGCATATTTTATTTACTCTCTCCTATGTCTTTCCTTAGGATAGATGTATAGTGGTACAAAGAACTAATGAGGCAGCTCTAAATAAGTTATTATATTGTTGTGACGTCTGTTCTGTTTTCTCTGGATACAAGAAGGGAATTTGAAACTAGATACAAGATGAAAGTCAATCACAATGGTGCATAACTACTATATGCACCACAACCAATCACTTACTCTAAAAAGTTTTTATTCCATTTGATATATGATATTTATTTATTTTGGGTTTGGGACCACACCTGGTGATGCTCAGGGGTTACTCCTGGCTATGTGCTCAGAAATCACTCCTGGCTTGGGGGGCTAAATGGGACTCAGGGGGGATAGAACTTCGGTCCATCCTAGGTTAGCTCATGCAAGGCAGACGCCCTACCGCTTGTGCCATCGTTCTAGCCCCACATGTAACTATTTTTAAGTACTATTAAAAGGTTAAAGATTGTCCTAGGCTCTACTTTATTTTTTTTCATAGCCTCCTAGGGAAAAAAGATCAGAGATTCCTGAGATTGCTAGTCAGCCATTTCTCTCATTGTCTAGTGTTTAACTCTAGATCCCATGATTTATTAATAAGTCTTTTAAAGAAGAGTTGTTAACGGTCGATCAGATCCTTCAAGTTGTTATAAGTATCATTGAAACTAAAAATGTGTATATTTACCAAAGGATATAGTATGTTATAGATACTAAGTGTACAGTGACCATTATTCAAATTTTACTAATGCCAATGCAATATTTGGAGGTTAACACCCTCTCTATCATCTCTAGTACCATCAGATTTGAAGGGAATGATAAAAGATGTTCTCTTACAAATTTTAATTTGTTCTCTATAAATTTTAATTTATATTTCATTTCAAATAAACTCTAGAAATCTGATACAGTTATAAATGAATGCATCATTTCATAACTAAGTACAAGAATAACATTATATTCTTTAAATGACTGCAGGGTCTTGGTTTATAGGTTTCCATGGCATCTGGACTAGACATGATGGCCCCTATTTGTCTGGTGGAAAACAAAAATGAGCAATTATTTGTGAATCAGGAAGCCCTAAAGATCCTAGAGAAGATTTCTAAGCCGGTGGTGGTGGTGGCCATTGTAGGACTGTATCGTACAGGCAAATCTTACTTGATGAACTGTCTTGCAGGAAAAAAAGGCGGTGAGTATTTTATACTGAATTGTGAAACAATAGCTTCTCTCTATTATTTGTATCAACTTGTTAATTTTTATACTTGTTAATGTTAAGTCAACTCATCACAATAAAACGAACTCTTAATTATAATCTCCAACATTTAATTGTAACTTAATTTCTTGCATACTTTAGTTTTACTCCTAATGAGTAAAATCCTCCTCAATTGCTAAGACTTCAATATTCACCTTCTCAATCTCCAGGCTTTTCCAATTGTATAAAACCCCTCTTAAAACATATGCTAACTCTATGTGAAATATTCACATCAATACATAGATAGAAATGAACTTTCTTTTCATTTCAAATGCTCTCTGTAATCAATCTTACTTTGGCTCTGAAACAAACCATTCATTACACTCTTCTGGTGTCTATGAATACCCTAACTTTTATTTAATAATTGATATGCCTTTGTCTATATCTTGAGACCTTGTGCAGTATCATTCTCAATGCTATAGTTCTCTTTCTGAAAATAAAATACACAGTGTTTTTTTTTCTTGAGAAAATCATAAAAACACTATCCCTTGAAGTATTTACATTCTTTTGAAGTCGGATATTGTGGTTATATAGATAACTTGGTGTTACATTTTTTTTCCTCCCCTCATCTTGCAGGTTTTCCTCTGGGCTCAACAGTACAATCTAAAACCAAGGGCATTTGGATGTGGTGCCTTCCCCATCCTACCAAGCCAGATCAAGTTCTAGTACTTTTGGATACTGAGGGCTTGGGGGATGTGGAAAAGGTAAGACAAAGTGTTATTTCTTACTTCATTATTTCTTCAGTAATTTAACCATTAAGATTTATCTTTATACATTTGGAAACATGTTATTATAAATGAATAAATTTTGGCTTAGTTGAATCTATCTTCTAGGCATCAAAAGATAGTAAATAGACATGATAGAATGCTATAGTAGGTAACAATTTTGATTTGTTGGCAATGGATGAAATTTTTTTATAAATTTGGTCAGTAATTTGAACATCTGCAGTCCTTGCCTCTGGGCTTCATATATATATATATATATATATATATATATATATATATATATATATATGAATTGAGTTGACTTACCAGTATAACTTATAATATATAATTATATATAATATATGTATAGAGATGTATGTGTAGTAGTGGCCAAAATCAAAATCTTTTTCCTAAGAAAAGAAGAATGCATGTATTTAATCATAATGAATAAAAACTTACTGAGCTGGAGGCAGATTGATAAGAGGAAAAAATTATACTGGTAATTCAACTCTACTATCAATTTCATGGAAGCTTTCTTATTGAAATGTGCTTTTTGAGTTTGCCTGAGATGGGAAAAGTTCTGATAAATCATTGATAGATGCCTTCATAAGTAAGAGTACTGACTCCTGGAGGGCTGACTCCAAGAAGCATTCCCAACAACTGGGAGAATAAGTACATCCGTTCTGAAAGGTGATTGTTCAGCCTGTAAGACTTTCCACCATACTCAGAAAGCATAAGAGTGCTCAAAAGGGAAAAAAACCCGGGGAAACATTAACTCAGACATATGTTTGAAAGAGAAGAAAGATTTCTTACTCACCTTATGACCTATGAAATAAAGCATTAATTTTAGAGAGGAATGTAGGGGTGGTATATATGTTTCTATTAATTCATAGGGCATTTTCTAAGGTGTTTAATACTATTAGGAAGTGCTGATTTTTATTAAATTATGTATTTGTACTACAAATATTAAAATGGGCATTAAAATATTTACTATTTTAGTTTTGACTAATAATAAATTATTTCTTTCTCTTATTTTTAAGCTTATATTGATATTATGGAACTAATATCTGAAACTTGGTATATCTACGTTTCTGTAAAATATTTTGAAATTATATATATATGTATATATATATATTGTCCCTCAATTCACAATACAGACCAGATAAAGGGCCTGGGTTGAGGTGTACATGGGGTGCATTTACTGTACCTTCTCTTTCTATACAGTCAGTGTAAAGAACATAGCCTGTGGAAAGAATTGGGAGGCCTTATCTTTTTTTTGTATATATATATATATATATATATATATATACAAAAAAAATTCCTTCACCAGTGCAACATTCCCATGACCGATATCCCAAGTGTCCTTCCTCCCCACCCCACACAGACCTGTACTCTAGACAGGCTTTCTACTTCTTTCATTCAGTCACATTTTGTTATGATAGTTCTCAGTGTAACTATTTCTGTGACTGCACTAAACGATCCCTGTGCTGAGCTTCATGCCAGGAGCTGGAACCTCCAGTCCTCTTCTATTTTGTCTCTGAGAATCATTACACAAATGTTTTTCATTATTCTCAAAACTCATAGATGAGTGAGACCATTCTGTGTTTATATCTCTCCCTCTGACTTATTTCACTCAGCATAATAGATTCTGTATACATCCATGTATAGGAAAAATTTATAACTTCATCTCTTCTGATGGCTGCATAATATTCCTTTGTGTATATGTACCATAGTTGCTTTAACCATTCATCTATTGAGGGGCATCTAGGCTGTTTCCAGAGTTTGGCTATTGTAAACAATGCTGCAATGAATATAGATGTGAGAAAGGAATTTTTGTATTGTATTTTTGTGTTCCTAGGATATATCCCTAGGAGTGGTATAGCTGGATCATATGGGAAAATTATATATATATATATATATATATATATATATATTTAAAGTCATATATTAAACACTGATACATGAATCTGACTGAAAAGTTTTAGTTTGTCATAATTCTAATAATTTTCTATACAAATTTATAACTAAAGATATGTTATAGGAAACAAGTAATGAATACACTATCCTCACTTCTAACTCCTACTAAATCTCTCATATAGAATCTTACAGATCCAACTTTCACCAGTTATGTTAATCTCAGAAACTTATACATTGCTTTTATAAAAAAATTTCTGTATTATTACATTTTTGGATAGTGCTATAATTTGTACAAGCAAATTAGATTCCAGCTACCCAGGCTAATTCTCAAAATTCAGCCTTTATTTCTGTGCCTACCCTCTTCTACAGTCAAATTTGGTAACTATTTCATTGTAAAATTCCTTTATGTTTGGATTTCTAATTTTTTCTGTTGATTTTTGTATTTGTCATCATCTTTATTTCTTTCAGTTTACCTTTTAATCATTCTTGAATACTCTCCTTAAAATTTACTTTTTTTTATTATATATATCATTTTTATTTTGACCATATTGGTTTACATATCTTTCACAATAGTATTTTAGGTACATATTAACATTGAATCAGGGGAATTCTAGTCACCAAGTTTGTCCTCCCTCCACCCCTGTTCCCATCCTGCATCCCAGATCCCACCACCCTCAACCCCCGGGCTGCCAGAATAAGAGGTCCGCTCTGTGTCTAGCTTACTACTTAGTGATCATATATCTGTTTGTACCCTCCTCATTTCCCCTCTATTTGAGAGGTGGAACTAGATAACTCAAGTTAAGTGGTTTTGTTTGAAGAAAAGAAAAGCAAAAAAGTAGGGTAAAAATCAAATAAGCTGAATATGGGTGTAATCCTTCTAGAGTCTCTCAACCTTGGTTTGAGAGAGGACAGGAAAAAAGGAATTCAAATACCACAACAATTCAAAAAGAAATGACTTTTTAATATTAGATACTGTTTTCAAACTCTTACAGATCTGCTTCATTTTGTTTGTCTGTCTGTTTGAGCTTTCCAAGTGTCAGGATAGTAGGGACACTTCTCAGTGATTATCAATAACTGAGTGTCCCTGGTTCTATGCAAAGAATATGATGATTAAGGTGTTGAGGGATAAAGGATGTTATGCCCTCTGGTGTTAAGCACCACCCTGAGTGGGATTGGGGGCCTCCGGGTCTGCATGTGACAGTATTCGGCACCTCTAGGACTACCTTGGGTAACACTGGGGAAATGTAAGCTGTCAAAAAATAGGGGCCGGAGTGGTGGTGCAGTGGTAGAACATTTGCTTTGCATGAGGCTGACCTAGGACATACCGCTGTTCGATTCCCCAATGTCCAATATGGTCCCCCAAGCCAGGAGAGTTTTCTGAGTACATAGCCAGGAGTAACCTCTGGGCATCAATGGGTGTGCCCCCCCAAACAAGCAAACAAACAAAATACCCAAAGAAATTAAGCCAGGGTCATACAAGGCAAAGTATGCAACTTAAACCATGCACTGTCTCTCAGGTCAATATTTGGGTTGCTAGGTGTTTTCCTGATGACTGCTTACATTTAAACAAATTTTCAAAAAAAATTTGGACTACACCCAGGTATGCTCAGAACTTACTCATGACTCTGCACTCAGAGATCACTCCTGGAGTGACCTTATGCTGCATTGGGGATCAAATCCAGGTTGGCTGCATGGAAAGCAATTGCCTCACCCACTGTACTATTTCCCCAGAATTCATTTTTTATTTTTTAAAGCTACAAGTTATGCTGATTTTATCCATTACTATAGGCAAAATTGTTATTGAAATGGTCATCTTGGGATATCTATCACTGTTTTGCCTTGCTTTCTTGAAAATAACAGTTGTCACTTTAAGTTTGCTTTTTGAAATCTGAAGCTCATGGAAAATATCAAATTCTTCCTAGAGATATTTGCTGACTGATATAAGTGGAATTTTTGTTTGTGTCTTCTTTGGTATATTTTATATAGGCAATAGTTACTAAATATGTGTAGAATGAAGATGTTCAGAGATTCATTCTTAAACATATATATGTTTAATATATATATTCTTATATACCATATGTGAGTTTATAGACCTTATATTATATGTATAATGGGATTTTTTTGTTTTAATTTTGGCCCACACCCAGATGCTCAGGGATTGATTATTTCTGGCTCTGTGCTTAGGGATAACTCTCTCCTAAGGGATGATATAGGGTGGCAGTTATCAAATGTGGGTTGGTCACATGCAAGACAATTACCATACTCACTGTACTATTTCTTTGGCTCTGTTATATGTTTTTATTCAATTGATAAAAGAAAAATCTATTAGCAAAGTGGTAGGGCATTTGCCTTGTATGCAGCCAATCCAGTATGGACAGTGGTTCTAATGCCAGCATCTCATATGGTTCCATGAGCCTGCCAGGAGCGATTTCTGAGCACAGATCCAAAAATAAACCCTGAGTGCTGTCAGGTGTGACCCCAAAACAAATAAACAAAAGAAAATCTATGATGTTTAGAATACATTATTTATGAAAATATCAAAATCACAAAAAGATTTTTGTACTTGTTAAAGATGATATCTTCATTTATGCTTGTCTTCATACTTCATTTCATAGTGGTTTAAAATATAAATAAAATGAGTGATTAATAGTTTTATTCAATTTTCAAAGAGCTAATTGCCATCACTCTTTTTCAAAATCTATATCTCAGGGTGACCCTAAGAATGACTCCTGGATCTTTGCCCTGGCTGTGCTTCTCTGTAGCAGTTTTATCTACAACAGCATAGGAACCATCAACCATCAGGCCCTGGAGCAGCTGCAGTATCCTTCCAAAAACCAACCTCCCTGGTGTCCATGTGTTTATTGGAGTTAAAATCCCTGGGACAAGGAAGGTCATGAGAGGGAACTTTGGACAAAAGAGTGTCAATAATCTTTTTTATTAGAAAAAAGTGTGGGTCGTTGATCTGGTTTTCTTTTCCTGAACCAAGTCCTAGTTATGTGACAGAGCTCACAGAACTCATTAAGACAAAGGCTTCCCCTTGTCCTGATGGAGTAGACGATTCAGCAGATTTTGTGGGCTTCTTTCCAGACTTTATCTGGGCTGTCCGTGATTTCAGTCTGGAACTGAAGATAGATGGTCGCTCTGTCACAGAAGATGACTACCTGGAAAATGCTTTGAAACTGAGTCAAAGTAAGAGTTCATGGCCTGGGAAGTGGATAGTAGTGGGAGCTACTTTGTCCTTTCTGGACATTTATATTTGAGACTAGGTTGAATTTTATGAAAAAGTTCTAGGGATTGGAGTTTAAGTTCATGTAATATAATAAGAAAGACTGACCTAGTTTCAATTCCAGGCATTTCATATGGTTCCCATTACCTCACCACAGTCATTCCTGAGTGTAGAATCAAGTGTAAGCACTGAACACCATTAGGTATGGTCTAAACCACTTCCTTTGGAGAAGAAAAGAAAATTTTATTGTGTAAAACAACTCAAAGCAACTAAATACTTTACATTTTTTATATTCTGATAACAAGTAAAACTTTTTAAAAAATCTAACACTTTCAGTTTCTGCATTTCTTTCTTGAAGAAAAATAGTGATCAAATTCTTGTCAGACATAATAAAATTCCAAGTAAAATATGCATACATAGATATTTTTCTTAAAGAGAAAAACAAGTTTCTAATGTATATAATCATTTCAAAATAACTACATTGTAAAAAATCTTCAACATGTATGTGTTCAATATTTCTGATAATTACTGTATTACTTATACTTTTTGTTTTGTTGTGGTTTTTGCCACACCCTGTAGTTCTCTATGCTTGGTCTTGGCTCTGCTCTTAGGTATCACTCCTGATTAGCATGACCAGAACATCACAAATGGTGCTTGGAATCTAATCTGGGTGGGTTGCTTGGAAGACAAGATTCACACCTTCTGCACTATCACTTCATCTAATCCTTATACTTTCAATATCATGTGCTTCTCTTCATAGATATCTGTTTGAGCTAAAAGCATGTTTTATTTGGAGATTCAAAGGTAGGGGATGGAGAGGATGAGAACGAAAGAGGGCATTGTGCTCAAGACAGAACACAGGCTTCTCCAAAGGCAAAAAAAAAAAAAAAGGGTCCCAGTACACATGCCAGTATGAAAGTACAAACCTCAAGAGGAGAAATGTAAGCAACATTTGGTAGGGCAGCATGTATCCAGGACACATGGGTTACGGGAGCACATGTGATTCTCTTCACAAATATGCTATACTTAACAGATAATAAATGTATTGAATGGGTTAGATTAAACAATGATCTATTTTAATAAAATTATTATATATTTAAAGCTTGCATTTAATTTTTATTTCATATAAATTAACAAATTGAATTATTTATTGGGTTATATTTGTAAGGGCACATATTTTATGAAACTTTTATTTATCTTCAATTCTGAATGCTTCATATTGATTTAATAGTTCTGCTTATATTTTCTGAATGCACACATAAAAATTAATTAACAGAATAGGAAACACTGTCACATTAACTATATTTCTTTACCTCACAGTAGTGGCATTCAAGAGGCTTTCTTTATCTTTCTGGGTTTTTTTTTGGGGGGGTCTTTGGGGCATACCCGTTGATGCTATACACTCCTGGCTATACACTCAGAAATAGCGCCTGGCTTGAGGAGACCATATGGGATGCCAAGGGTTGAACTACGATCCGTCCTAGGCTAGCACTTGCAAGGCAGACGCCTTACATCTAGTGTCACTGCTCAGAAAAGTAGCTAAAGTTGTATTTATTTGTTTTCAGCATTGAACTATTTTTTCTTAAATAACTAGTATTTTTTTCTAATATTTAGAAAAGTGCTTCAGTATCTTTCATTTGTGCTCTTTGTTTGGGGTCCAAACTTAATTCTCATGGATCAAATAGACTAAAAGTTATATTTGACTTTTTTCCTTTAAGTCTTTAATTCAGGATTTATTTCTCTAACTACCTTATCATGTTGAAGTTTGAAATGCCAATCTTAATTTTCTTTTAACTGAATCGAATGTTTCCTAAAGTCTTACTGGTATTCATTAGTTGTTCAAAGAAACACTGTTAAATGAGTTATTAGCATAAAAATGGCATTATATCAAAAAAGAAAAAAATCACAGGGCTGGAAAGATAGTATAGAATACAAGTAACTTGCATTGCATGCACTTGACCCAGGTTCAATTCTCGGCATCCCAGGTGGTTCCCCAAACACTGCCAGGAAGGATCCCTGAATGCAGTCAGGAATAACCCTTGAGCACTGCTGGTTGTGGCTCCAAGCCAAAAAATATAATAACAATAATTTAAAAAAAGTGTACTAAAATTCTTCAACTCCAAGACCCCAAGACTATTTCCATTGAAATATGTATAATCTTTTTTCTACAGGCAAAAACCCCAAAATGCAAACATCCAATGTTTCCAGAGAAAGCATCAGGCATTTCTTTCCAAAACGGAAGTGTTTTGTCTTTGATCGGCCAATACATGACAAAAATCTTCTAGCCAATATTGAGAATGTGCCAGAAAACCAACTGGATCTCCAATTTCAGGAGCAAACAAAAAAATTCTGTTCATATATATTCACCAATGCAAAAATCAAGACTCTCAAAGAGGGATTCATTGTCACCGGGAAACGTGAGTCTCCTTTTTCATAGATGTATGGGACCCAAAATATGTAGAATATGCTTTCAAATGTGTTTTAGAGCATCTTTATTATATGAAAATCTAGATATATGAAGATTCATACTAATTGAAGAAATATGCCTGGTTTATCCCATATTTGGAATTTATAAACAACTCTTTATTTGTCACTTATCTCTGGTTTTCACTTATCCAAAAATTCCTACAGTAATGAGAAAAAAATTCCTACACTAATGAGAAACTTGCTACCAGATATGAAGAAAATACTATAGTGACTTCTATAGGGGGAATCATACATTAAAATGTTCTTTGAAAAAGAGTGAAGATGTTTGAGAACAGAGGAATTCTATTGCCTAAACATTAAGATAATAGTCTCTTCTTCTAGTTTTAAATAGAAATGCATTTAAAATTTCAGGTGGTTTTTTCTTTTTGTTTGTTTGTGTTATTTTGATTTTTGGGTCACACCGACAGTGCTCAGGGGTTACTCCTGGCTCTGCGCTCAGAAATCGCTCCAGGCAGGCCCAGGGGACTATATGTGATCCCAGGATTTGAACCATCTTCCTGAATCTCCTACATAAAAAGCAAACTCCCTACCTCTGTGCCATATCTCTGGTCCCCAATTTCAGAACCTTTAAAATAGCATTTTATCCTGAATCATCTGTCTACCTAATTCTGTATATTTTCCTCTTAATTTCTTTTATTTTTATTTTTATTTTTTCTTTTCTTTCCTTTCTTTTCTTTTTTTGTTTGTTTTGTTTTGTTTTGTTTTCTGAGCCACATTCAGAAGTGCTTGGGGTTTACTTCTGGCTCTGTGCTGAAAAATCACTCCGGGCAGGCTTGGGAGACCATATGGAATGCCAGAGATTGAACATAAGTTGGCCACATGCAAGGCATATATGCCTTACCTGCTGTGCTATCACTCCATCCCTGCTTTTAATTTTTTAATGGGAAATATTTACCACTACCTTAGTATGTTGGATGAAGATAATTTGTTAAGCAATGTGGACTTCAGAACTCTCCCCTAAAGAAATTCCAATATAAATATGAAGGTGAGGCTAGTAAAAAAAAAAAGTAAGGTATGTTTGTTTGTTAAATGATTTAAAATGTAGTCTCTGAATTTTGAATAGGATTCAAAATTCAGAGAAAAATCATGTTAGACATGCTAATTTGGCATTTGTACAATTTCCTGAGCAATCCTCTATTTTTAGGACTGCATACCAAATCAGTGTTTTATGTTGTGTTCTGTTGAATGATACCTTGATATTTATCTCATCAATTTCCTGCATTATTTGCTTATTTAGGTCTGACTACTTTGGTGGTGACTTATGTTGATACTATTAGCAGTGGAAATGTTCCTTGTTTGGAGAATGCAGTGACAACTTTAGCTCAGCTTGAGAACTCAGCTGCCATGCAGATGGCATCTGATTACTACAGTGAACAAATGATCCAGAAAGTAAAATTTCCAACAGACACAGTTGAAGAGCTACTGGACGTGCATGCAGCCTGTGAGAAAGAGGCCATTTCAATTTTCATGAAGAATTCCTTCAAGGATGAAAACCAAGTGTTTCAGAAGAATCTTGTGGTGAGTTTGCATTGTCTGTTGTCATTCATACCCTTGAATAATGAAACATATATGTGCCTTCATTGACTCTAGCTTTCGTTTCTAAGTCATTGTCAAGAAAGCTAGGATCTCAAGCTCAGAACTTCAAAGTACTATATTGTCTTCCTCCTAAAACAGTGGCACTTTATTAAAAATGTTTCTGATCTATCTATGCAGCAAAATCATGTTAGATATATTACTGAAGTGAATTTTTGAGTTTCCAGGTATGCACAGAATACCAAGACGTCATTCTGATATATTGTCCTCCGAACATATATTCATTCTAAATTTTCAACAATTTTTTCTGTTGACCTTCCTCCCATACAAATTTTAATTTAGTATGCTCTTTATTATATTACTATAAGATTGAAAATTATTGAATAATGTTACAATGGCAAGGGATTAATTACAGAAGTTTGAATATGCAAGTGTAACATTTCAGTTGGAGCACCAGAGTTCTAGGGAAGTTAAAAAAATTCCCCACAGTCCTGTAAGAAATTTATATGACTCTGAAAAAATTAAAACTTTTTTATCTCCTTTTATTGCATTTTTTCTTTAACAGAATAATTTTCTCACAAGGAAGATGGTTAGACCTCAAATGATCTCCTAATAGGTTTTTTGAGAATTTTACTGCCACTATCCTTTCCCTTTACAGAAAATTATAAAAGATAAAAAAGAAGAATTTTTGCTGAAGAATGAAGAGGCATCTCTTAAGTGCTGCCAGGCTATTCTTGAGCAGCTTTCAAAATCACTGATGGAAAGTGTTTCAGCAGGACTTTTCTCTGTTCCTGGAGGGCACAAATGCTACATGGAAACAAAGGAAAAAATTATGCAGGACTACCAGCAGGTGTCCAGGAAAGGAGTGAAGGTGAGGAATAAGGGAAGCATAAAGATTCTACAGAATAGTGTGAAGAGAAAGAGTACAAATTTTAAATATGAGAGCAAGGGAGTATTATGACTTTACCTCTTCAGTCCCACTAGTTTTCATATTTTTTTACCAATTTTAGAATTTTTTTATTAATGTCTTTATTTATACAATTTGATTACAAACATGATTGTAGTTGGGTTTCAGTCATATTGGGAAGTAAATTCCCCCAAATGAGCACATATTGCTGAAATCCAGGAGATGTAGATATGTTTATTTACTTCTTAACTCAGTAGCATATTTGTGGTGTCATTGATAGTGATTTATAAAAGTACAATTTTTATTAAACTTTATCATAGGAAAGAAAGGAAGTCAACTATATAGACAACTATAGGCAATTGCATAAGAGATATAAATTTATTTTTCATATTTTTTGTTGGTTTGGGTGCCACTATCCAGAGGTGTTTAGGGGTTACTCCTGACTCTACCTTCAGGAGTCACTCCTGCCATTCATTGTTCAGGGACTATATGTAGAATATAGAGTATCTCTAAAGAGAATATATAGAATCTATATGTATAGACTATATCGAATATATATACATATATATATATATAAGTAGGCTATGTACAAGGAAAGTTCCTTACCCACTGTACTATTTCTCTGACCCAGAGATATAACATTTCTTAACCTGATAATATGGATCCCACAATTGATTATAATTAAAGCAGTTATATAAAATTATTATGGTGAGCAACTAATATATTATGAATTATTATTGACTAGAAGTATACTATTAAGTTCTTTCTCTAGATTCTTAAATACCTCAAAACTACATTCATATTCTTTTCATTTTTAAATGTGTTATTTAACATTTTGGAAAATGAGGAAGACTATTTAATAAGATAAACCTAAGTAGTTATACAAACATAGCCTAACTATATTATGTTTTAAACCATTCATGTAACTCCTCTTTATGATGTTTTTGGTAGTCAAAATCATCCGACAAATTTCTCAGAATTCATCACTATGAAGTAATGAATGAATGCCATTATTATCTAATTTTATAAATCTATTCAGAGAGTTTCAGAAGAATAGCAGGATACGTTAGGGGCACCAATTCACATTCAGGTTACAAATATAGAAATGCACGACACAATGTGCTTTTTGTAAAACAAACATTTTTATTCTGAGTGGTTAGAAAAATATTTAGAAAGAAGTAGCACTGGTTGAAAGATCAGAAGCATAGAAACTGGACAATTCAAGGAGGTTGGACTCTGTTAAGAATATATAAAATTTTAAGAATGTCCTGGGTGGTGGGAGGTTGACACTAGTGGTGGGAAGGGCCTTGACTCATTGTATATTTTAAATTGTACTATGATGAAGTCTGTTGATCATAATTGTTTAAATAAAATAAAATAAATGGACATATACAGAGTATCTTAGTGGAAATCTAAATCCTTTGCTCTTTTTGTTTTCAGTCAAATGAAGTCTTACAGAACTTCTTGCAGTCTCAGGCAGTAGTGGAGAAATCCATCCTGCAGTTAGACACAGCTCTCACTGAAGGGGAAAGGACCTTAGCAGGTATTGGGCTGGGCTCTGTTCACCACGGAGGGTGGGATACAGCATTGCCTTTTGACTGACTGGATAGAAAACATTTTCTGGACAAGAGTGCGTCTGGTTCTAACTGCAGAACACTCTCTGATAATCTGAACATAAGAGGAGTCATGGTGTGTTTTTCATTACATTCTCAAATATGCTCTGAGGAATGATAGGAGGAAATAGAAACTCCATCCTATAGGGTTTGGTTTTTGAACTCAGGAATAAAGGGATGAATCCTCACTGAATTCTCTCCACTCTAAATCTTCCTGGGGCAGAGGAGAGGACCAGAAGAGAGGCAATTGAGAAGGAGCAAGAGCTGTTAAAGCAGAAGCAGCAGGAGCAGCAGCAACTAATAGAAGCAGAAAAGAGGAGTCTCCAGGAAAACATAGCTCAACTGGAAAAGAAACTCATTCAAGAAAGAAAAAACCTTCTTGAAGAACATCAGAGAGTACTGGATCATAAACTGAAGGTAAATCTACTTGCAATGGGGCCTATTCAGTTTACAAACATGTGATCAGGGGCCCGGGAGATAGCATGGAGGTAAGGCGTTTGCCTTTCATGCAAAAGGTCATCGGTTCGAATCCCGGTGTCCCATATGGTCCCTCGTGCCTGCCAGGAGCAATTTCTGAGCATGGAGCCAGGAGTAACCCCTGGGCACTGCCGGGTGTGACCCAAAAACCAAAACAAAACAAAACAAAACAAACAAACAAAAAAA